>PVIC010001807.1:44002-85709 GCA_004025085.1 Thryonomys swinderianus | reverse complement strand
GGTGGTTCTCAGAACTAGCATCAAGCCTCTGTGAGGCACCTGATGGCCTGAGATTAAGGATGTGTCAGAAATGTTCATGTTACATCCCAGAATGGCTTCAAACCCTGAGCAGATAGAATGTTGCAGGTAGAGATCAAGGTATCTCTTTGGCAGTGTAACAGGTTAGATAGTCAGGGAGTTATGCTCTTGGTAGCACTACCAAAAAAAATACTTGCTTACAATAATCATTCATTCCAGACTGCAGAACTTTGGAGTTACTAGCTCTGATTTTAGATTAACCCACACTACACTTAATTTCAGACTAAGCCATACTACACTTTCCCTTTTCATTCTGGAGGCCAAGGCAGGAAGACTGGCGTGATTTCAAAACCAGCCTGGGCTACATTGAGAGACCCTATCTCATAAAACAAACAGACAAAACAAGAGTTTTAAAGCTCTGTGTTCCATAGGTCATTGATTCATTTTGGGTTAGTATTTGTGAAAGTATACATTCTTTTTATTTTTATATTTATTTATTTATTAATTTATTTTTTTGAGACAGGGTCTCACTTTGTAGTTCAGGCTGGCCCTGAGCTCACTATGTAGCCCAGGCAAGCCTCGACCTCAGCAATCCTCCTGTCTCTGCCTCCCAAGTGCTGGGATGACAGGTGTGAGCCACCATGCCTGGCACTGTGGTATGTGCTATTGATTGCTGGTGGGCGTGAGTCTCTACACCCAGCATTGTATGTGGTTACCGGGGGTTGAATTCAGGACCTTGGGCTTGCGAGGCAGGCGCTGGAACCACTGAGCTAACCCTCCAGCCTGATTTTATTTTATTTTTTTGAGACAGGGTCTCACTTTGTAGTTCAGGCTGGCCCTGAGCTCACTATGTAGCCCAGGCAAGCCTCAACCTCAGCAATCCTCTTGCCTCTGCCTCCTGTGTGCTGGAATTATAGGTGTGAGCCACCATGTACAGCACTGTGGTATGTGGTACTGATTGCTGGTGGGCTTGAGTCACCAGGCCCGGTATTGTTGTGTGTGGTTACCAGGGACTGAACCAGGGACCTTGTGCTTGCTAGGCAGACGCTGGAACCACTGAGCTAAACCTCTGGTCTTATTAACCACTTTTTGTGTGTGTGGTGCTGGATATTGAACTCAGGATCCCAAGCATGGTTGGCAAGTATGCCACATGCCCTCCCCCTTGACTGTACATTGAAATGAGTTACCTATTTAGACAGTGACAACTATGCTCAAATATACCCCACTTCTTGGCACTTTTTTGTTGTTGTTGTTGTTGTTTTGTTTTTTGAGACAGGGTCTCGCTTTGTAGTTCAGGCTGGCCCTGAGCTCACTATGGTGCCCAGGCAAGCCACCGCGAACTCAGCAATCCTCCTGTCTCTGCTTCCCGAGTGCTGGGATTCCAGGCGTGAGCCACCACCTCTGGCATTGTGGTATATGGTGTTGATTGTTGGTGAGCATGTCTCCACACCCAGCATTGTATGTGGTTACCGGGGATCGAACTCAGGTCCTTGCACTTATGAGGCAGGCGCCGGAACCACTGAGCTAACCCTCCCGCCCTTGGCACTTCTTGAAAATGCACATTCTTGGAACTCATTGTAAACTTCTTGTACCCAAACTCCTATCTAGTCACACATTGGTAGTCCTAACTACCAGGAGGCTGAGGAAGGAGGATCACAAGTTCCAGAGCAGTCTGACCAACTTATGGAGAACTTGTCTCAAAATAAAACATAAAAAGAGCTGGGATATAGTTCAGAGGTAGAGTACCCTTAGTTTGGATTGCCAGTACATGAAAGAAGGAACAGACTAAGGGAGAGGAGGAAGAAAGAGAGGGGAGAAGAGGGGAAAGGGAGAGGAAAGTAGATGGATTAACTCTAAAGGCAGTGCTTAGCAGCTAAATTTTTAAAATTTTTTAATATTTATTGAGTTTTTATTAAAAATTTTTTTCAACACTGACTTTTTTGGTGTACAAAGTCTAAAAAGGAACACAGAAATAAATTCCTATATGAACTACAATAAAAATACTAATGTTGCTCTACAAAATAAATCTTTAATTATAACAAATAAGGCACTGTTCACACATGACAACAGCACATTCTATACACATGTATCATTTATACTGTTGTTTGTTTTTCTGGCCTTTTTGTAGGACATACTTGACATCTCCCTGGCAATAAGCAAGCACATAGAGTAAGCAATATCACATAGTAATATGTGCCGTGAAGAAAATAAAACATGGCAACAGGGCATAGGAAGGTCAGAAATGCTTCTCTGGACCAGCGAGATGGGAAAGAGCCTGTTAAGTGAGCTCTGAGGGAATCAGACTTCATAGCACACCCTATAGTGCCAGCCTCTATGGAGAGCCAGGCAGGAAGATCACAAGTTTTAGCCCAGTCTAGAAAATCTATAAAATAGAGTTGAGGGTGTAGCTCAGGGTTGGAGGTTGTCTCAGGAATCCAGCCATGCAAGTTGTCCCTAACTTGGTGTCCTTTGTGTTTGGATGACTGAACATGCAGAGGTTAAAGACAACCTTGTGGGAACATCCTGATTAGAGGACACTGAGGGTCAGATGAACCCTGGAAACCCTCTGCAATGACCTTCCTTTCTACACTTGTTCTGTGAGGAAAGATAGAAGCAGTCCATGTCATTGCCAAGAGGTGAACTGACTGCAGAGTCAGTAAAGGCTGGCATTGGCAACGTTGTAATCTGAATGTTTTCTCCATGTCATTTATATTTTCTTTTTTTTTCCAGTTTTTGGATAGAACTTTTGCTTTTAGATCAAGGTGGAATTGGCATACAAAACATATACACATTTAAATTTTGCTAGAAATTTGAGAAGTTTTTCATAAAATACAACACCTTTTGATTTGCATGTGAAATTAGCTCCATCAAAACAGTGAGTAGATTATCCTAGAAGTTTCCTTGTATCGTTTTGTAAATCCCTGTCCGCCATAGTCCCAGTCCCATGGAATCATTGATCTGCTTCTGATCTATGGATTGGTTTGCGTTCTCTAGAAATTTATATAAACTAGAATCATACTATGAGTTAGTCAACTTTCCATTATTAAAGCAAACCATCAGAGATAACAAACTTACAAAGAGAAAGGGTTTAGCCAGGCATGGTAGTGTGCATCCCTGTCAGCCCAGAGCTCCAGAGGCTGAGCCAGGAGGACTGCCACAAGTTCAAGGCCAGCTTGGGCTACATAGTGAGTTCAAAGCTAACCTAAACTACATAGAGAGACCTTGTCTCAAAAAACAAAAACAAAAAGAAGAGGTTTATTTTGCCTTATTTTGGGAGACCCAGTATATAGTGAATTGGAGTATCCTCTTTGGTAATAGACAAAATTGCCCACCTCAGAGACAAGAAACAAATAAATGAAAAAAGGGACTGGGGGCACATTACTAATAATTTAAGACCTTCCACTAGTTCCACTTGAAGTTTCAACTTCCCAGTAGTGCCAGCCTGGAGATCATGTCTTTAACACATTGAGTTTTGGGACATTTAACATCCAAACTATAATATATTGTATATAACCAATTTCATCTTGCTTATTTCCTTCACGATTCTTACTTTAGAGCTTACCTATGTCCTGCATTTGTTATTCATTTGTTTCTTTTTTTTTTGTTAGTAATTAGTATTCCACTATAGACTACACCACAATTTACTTATGGACATTTGGGTAGTTTCCATTTTTGGTGATTACAGGGAGCTCTTCCTCTTCCCCTTTTTCTTCTGTCTCTGTCTCTTCTCCTTTTCCTTCTTTTTCTCCTCCACCTCCTTCTGTCTTTTTTTTTTTTTTTTTTGAGACAGGGTCCTGCTTTATAGTTCAGGCTGGCTCTGAGCTCACTGTGTAGCCCAGCCAAACCTCAAACTCAACTATCTTCCTGCCTCTGCCTCCCAAGTACTGGGATTACAGGCATGAGCCACCATACCCAGCATCATGGTATGTGGTGCTGATTGCTGGTGGGTGTGAGTTACCACACCCGGCATTGTTATACATGGTTACTAAGATCCAACCAGGGACCTTGTGCTTGAAAGGCAGGCACTGGGACCACTGAACTAAATCTCCAGCCCTCCTTGTCTTTTTTTTCAAACAGATCCTTGCTCTGTAGTTCAGGCTAACCTTGAACTCACTGTAGTTGAAGCGGATCTCAAACTCTTGGCAATCCTCTTGCCTCAGCTTCCTGAGTGCTAGGATTATAGGCTTGTACCATCATACCTGCTGAGAATGCTTCTAAGAACATATATGTATAAGTGTCACTGTGAACACAAACTTTCTTTCCTTTGGGGATCCACAACCAGGAGTGGAATAGCCAAATTATGTGGTAGGTATATGTTTAACTATTTTTTCTGGTACTGGAGATTGAACTTGGGACCTAGCAGTTGCCAGGCAGGCATGGCTCTGCTGAACTACATCCCTGGCCCTGTTTCACTTTTTAAGAAACTGACAAAAGGTTTTCTAAAATGTTTGTACAATTAATTTTTCATCCTCAGCGATGTGTGAGAGTTTCAGTTCCTCCACATCTTTGCTACAATCTTTGTCATTTTAGTTTTCACAGCAGCTGTGAAGTAGTCTCCTTGGGTTTGAATTTGGATTCCCCTGATGGCTGATGAAGCTGAGCATCTTTTCTTGTGCTTAATGACCATCTGGTAGCTTCTTTGGTGAAATTTCTCTAAAGAACTGCCACTATTTTAGAGGTATCTTGCCATTTTTGGTATATTTCCATTTTTATTCAAATCAAAATAACTTCTAATCTTTCTATCGATCCCTTCTGTGCCTAATGGGCTATTTAAAGGTGTATTTAAAATTTACTAATATGGGCCGGAGGGTTAGCTCAGTGGTTCTGGCGCCTGCCTTGCAAGAGTAAGGACCTGAGTTCGATCCCCGGTTACCACATATAATGCTGGGCGTGGAGACACGCTCACTAACAATCAACACCGCATACCACAATGCCGGACGTGGTGGCTCACGCCTGTAATCCCAGCACTCAGGAGGCAGAGACAGGAGGATTGCTGAGTTCGTGGCGGCTTGCCTGGGCACCATAGTGAGCTCAGGGCCAGCCTGAACTACAAAGCAAGACCCTATCTCCAAAAAGCAAAAAATAAAATAAAATAAAATAAAAAAATAAAAATAAAAATACTAATATTTGGGAATTTTGCAGAGAACTTTTTGTTATTGATTTTTTATTTAACTTCAGTGTGGTCAGAGAATATACTTTACATGGCCCAAATCCTTTTAAATTTGTTTTGTGGCTCAGAATATGGCCTGTCCCTTTAAATATCCTATGTACACAGGAAAACCATGTGCTCCTGGTGTGTAGAACACATGTATCTGTTTGATTGATAGTTGACTGACAGTGTTGTACAAGGCTTCTATATCTTTCCTGGTCTTCTATCTTCTTAATCTATCAGTTATTAAAATAGGAATGTTAAATCTTTGACAAAAATTGTGAATTTGTCTTAGGAGTGCAGGACTTATATTCCTTCTTTATGACCATTTTTATATATTAGTCACATAACAAAACCCACTTTGTTTTACACTGAAGGTTGAACCCAGAGAGTGCTGAGCTACATCCTCAGCTCTATTTTAATTTTTTAAATTTTGAGACAGGAGTCTTGCTAAGTTGCTCCAGTTGGCTTTGGACTTGTGATTTTCCCAACTTAACCTTCTGAATAGTGGGGTTACAGACACATGCCACCTTCCATGACTTGAATCCATTTTTAAAGTGTATATTTCAGACGACACATGTCTATAATTCCAGCATGCTAGGAGGCTGAGACAGAAAGACCACAAGTTTGAGCTGAGCCTAGGCAATTGAATGACTTAGTGATATGCTATCTTATAATGAAAAATAAAAAAGGCTGGGGGTACAGTTCAATCTGAAGTTCCTAGCTTCATAGTTATTTGCATATGTACTATAAATACATGCAGAAATTTAAAAAATGTCAGGAGGCAGAGACAGGAGAATTGCTAAGTTCAAGGCTTGCTTGAGCTACATAGTGAGCTCAGGGCCAGCTTGAACTACAAAGTGAGACACTGTCTCAAAAAAAAAAAAGAAATTTAAAAAATGTATATTTATGCTGGCTGTGATGGTAAAAACCTGTAATCTTAATACACTGATAACCTGAGGCAGGAGGATCACAACTTCAAGAACAGCCTGGGAAAGAAAGGGCTGGGAATATAGTTCAGTCTGATGGCTGTGGGTTCAATCTTCACTGCAGGAAAAATAAACAAGCAAACAAATAAAAAAATGACATGTATTTCAGTGGGTTTTAGTTATATGACCATCATCACCATCTACCAGTTGAAGTACATTATGTCACCACAGAAAGAAACTCTATTCGTTCATCCCAACACTACTCTTGTAAGGGCCACTAGCAACCATTGATCGACTTTCTATCTCTGTATGTTTTCTTGTATCCTGGACATTTTCATTTAAATGAAACTCTGCATGAATCTTCTGCCAGGAAATTTGTGGAGAAAGTCAGAAATGCAGTTGGCTTGGCCAAAGTGAAAGTGCAGTGGTATGAAGAACATGAGAGCCTAAGCCCTGCTGTAGTGAACGAACACTAATTAGGGCCTTTAGTACCCACAGATCACCCCAGCTATGTGATGATTCTGTAGAGAAAGGCCATTTCTAAGTTTCACTCATATTATAGTGTTTGCTAGAATGTCCTCCCTTTTCAGGGCTAATATTCCATAGAGTGTATGACTGCATTTTATTTGTCCATTCTTCTGTCAGTGGATACCCAGGATGTTTCCATCTTTTAGCCCTTATTTTTTGCTGCTATGTAAGTGACAGACAGTCCAAATATCTGCTCAGGTCAATTCTTTTGGGTATATACCAGAAATGGAATTGCTAGATTATATGGTAATTTTATTTTTAATTTTGAGGCAGTGCTGCACCTTTTTCCATAACAGCTGTGTTTTACTTTCTCCATATTCTTATCTACATTTGTCATTTTCTGGGGTTTGTTTGCTTGGTTTGGTTTGATTATAACAACATCATAACTGGTATGAAGAAATATCTCTTTGTAGTTTTGATTTGAATTTCCTAATGACTAGTGATGTCAAACATCCATTTGTATATATTCCTTGGAAAAATCTTTTTTAACTTATTTACTTGTTTGTTTATTGACAGAGTCTTTCTGTGTAATTCAGGTTGGGCTTGAACTCATTATGTAGGTCAGGCTGGCCTCAAATTCATGTTGATCCTCTTGCCTCAGTCTTTCAAGTGTAAGGATCACACTTGGCCAGACATGTCTTTTTTTTTTGAGACAGGGTCTCGCTTTGTAGTTTGGGCCGGCTCTGAGCTCACTATGTAGCCCAGGCAAGCTTCGAACTCAGAAATCCTTCTGCCTCTGCCTCCCGAGTGCTGGGATTATAGGCGTGAGCCACCACACCTGGCCAGACATGTCTTTTTAAATTCTTTCATCATTTAAAAATACTTTGTTGTCTATCTTTTTATTATTATGTTGGAAAAGGTCTTTGTATATTTTGGATGTAGTCTTTTATAAGAAATATAAAAATATTTGGAAAACATTTTCTCTCTTTCTATAGGTTATCTTTTCACTTTCTTGATTCTATTCTTTGACATACAAGATTTTACATTGTTTTTGGTAATATAATTGTTTTTGGTGAGAGACTGAGAGAGAGAGAGGGAGGGAAGGGAGGGAGGGAGAGAGGGAGAGAAATGCATACCCACTTCAGCAGTTAGTATACCAATAAATGTCTGGAAGCGAATGGCCACCACTTTAAATACCTTTTGGGATTATAAAGGCCAAATGTAACTTGTATGAATTTTTTATTTTTTTGAGATGGGGTCTCGCTTTGTAGTTCAGGCTGGCCCTGAGCTCACTGTGTAGCCCAGGCAAGCCTTGAACTCAGCAATCCTCATGCCTCTGCCTCCTAAGTGCTGAGATTACAGGTGTGAGTTACCACACCTGGCACTGTGGTATGTGGTATTGATTGCTGGTGGGCGTGAGTCTCCACGCCCAGCATTGTATGTGGTTACTGGGGATAAACTCAGGACCTTGCATTTGTGGAGGCAGACACTGGAACCACTGAGCTAAATCTCTGTCCCAATTTGTATTAATCTTATGCCATCTCAATAAATCACAACCAAACTGACTTACTTGCCCTTGTTCCAAATGTTTTCGGTATTTCTCTGCCTTTTTTCTCTTTAAATTACCTCAACTACCATGCTACCATGGTTTGAATGTATCCCTAGAAGCCATGTACTGGAAACTTAACTCCAAAGTCAAATATTAATATTTGGAAGTGAAGTCTTTGGGAAGTGATTGGGTCCTGAGGGCTCTACCCTCATGAACAGATCAATGCGCTCACAGATTAATGGATTAATGGGCACTCTAGGGAGTAGCTTTGCTATAAAAGCAAACTGTGCTCTGTCTCCTCACGTGAAACCCACTGCCACAAAATGATGTAGCAGGGAGGGCCTTGCCAGATGGTGAACAGAAGCTAGCACCTTGTTCTTGGACTTTCGCCTCAGCATGACTCAAAGACACGTCTACACTAGCCATTCTGTGGTACGCAACAATAGCAACAGAAAGTAAACTGAAATCACTGTCTCATTACAAAGGAAAAACATTTGCATGACACAGACTTTGGAAAATAGAGAAAACACACCGAGACACATACCATATCTTTTGAAAAAAAAATTCTGAAAAATACTCATTATCACAGTACCCAGAAATAGTTACTTAAGTTTGGTGATATTTTGTTGACTCTTTCAGTTCTTTTGCCACGGAGCTCTCTCTCTCAACATATCTACCTGTTTAATACATAATTGCATATTAGGTATCAAGTAATGTTTCTATTTATTTCCAAAGACAAATAGTATATCATATTAATATTTAAAAACATAATAATATATTTGAGGTCATATTAATGAATGTTGTTGGTGGGAATTTCTGAAAATACAGAAGAAAATGCAAATCTATATTTCTAAACTAACTAGTTATTTTGACATTAAAATTTGAGTTGTGAGAGCTGGAGAGTTAGCTCAGTGGTTCCTGTGCCTGTCTAGCAAAAATAAAAACAAAACAATAAGAAGGTGCCTGGTTCGATCCCTAGGAACCACATATACCAATATTGGGCATGGTGACTCATGCCCACCAACAATCACTACCACATACCACGGTACTGGGCGTGGTGGCTCATGCCTGTAATCCCAGCACGCGGGAGGCAAAAGCAGGAGGATTGCTGAGTTTGAGGCTTGCTTGGGCTATGTAGTGAGCTCAGAACCAGCCTGAATTACAAAGCGAGACCCTGTCTCAAAAAATAAAATAAAATAAAAATTTGAGTTGTGAGTAACTTGATCTGTGAAAGCAAGTTACTAAAACATGTTCTGTGAGTGTTCCACAAGATAAGCAAACATTTCTAAAAAAATTTAACTTGAGAAATGAGTGATGTAATATAAGCAGTGCATGACATCAAATGTCATGGGATCACAACTATGTCAGTGGTTCTCTTTGTCTGTCTGTTTCTGTCTCTGTCTGCCTGTGTCTCTGTCTGTCTCTCTCTGTTTGTCTCTCTGTCTCTTTAAGGGGCTATGGGTGATCATCTACCAACCACAAGAGGTTATGGAGGAGATCTCATCTGCAAAGGAGAAGATAGAGGAATCCCTTACTTCAGATGAGACCTAGTAGATGTGTGTAATGTAGAAAATAGTGCAAAACTTTTTACAAAAGCATTGCCTGAATAAGGCTGTAGTTGCAAGAGTGATGAATCTGTTTATAATGCAATGCCACATTTCCATGAAATCTTCAAAAGGAGGCAAAAGCAAGTGTTACTGGAAAAGTTCCTTCTTAAAGTTGCATGAAAGAAAGATTCCACTGAGCCAATAGATAGCTGTGATTCTATTAGTGACAGTGAAAATTGTCCTACACAATAACCATCCTCTCTCTTGGCTCCCTCACACAAGCCACAATGGTTTTCAAAGGTATGTTTAAGTTAATTTGTTCAGTTTTCTTTATATTTTGAATTATATTACAGTATTATAATCATTTTATAGATTTTTTGGGGATATGGAATGAATCATCTGATTTCTATTATTTCTTAAGGGAAAAATTCACTTTGATACACACTTTGGATTATAAGCATATTTCCAGAACCAATTATTCTTGTAAACTAGGGTTTTGAGATAATCAATTTATAAAGAAGAAAGGTTTATTTTGGCTTACAGTTTTGGAGGCTTAAGTCCATGACTAACTGATCCTGTTGCTTTAGGATTGTGGCTTGGCCGCACATTCTGGTGTGGAGCACATAGTGGAACAAACTTTCAATTCATGGCTGTAGGAGACAGGGTAGGAGGATGCAGCCAGAACCCTCATGGCAAGCTCCAGTTCCCCATGAGTCCCACAGCAAAAGGATTAACAACCAACAAATAACAAAATCACATAATCAGAACCTTGAAGAAAAGGCTGAGCCTGGATTCAACACTTGCTTCTCTAAGCAGTGGCAGCAAAAGGCCAAATAGCTCACAAGCAGAAAGGGCCAATGCCCCCAGCTCACTGCACCTTTATTTGGTACAAATCCTTCACATCCATAATCCTAGTATGCACAAATCAGGGCGGTCCCAAATCTTCACAGCTAAAATCCTAGTATGCATAAAACAGGGCGGTTAACCACAATAATCCCTGTAGTTAAAGATCTTGTAGGGCAGGGCAGGCATCCTTAAATCTGAGTAAGCCTTAAAACCAATAATCCTAGTGCAGTCATCCTTGTAGTTTAAAATCCTGCAGGGCAGGACAGATGTCCCTAATAATCCCAGTAGTTGATCCCGAAGGGCAGGGCAGGGCAGAGCAAACATCCATAAATCCAGGTAAATCTAAATCTGAGTAAGTCAGTAGTCATCTGCAGTTCCCAACACAGGGCTGGAGGAAAATTTATCATGGGTGGAGGAAAGGGAGAGTTAGAAAGAGATAAAATCCTAATGTTTCCTTCAAGCACATGGTCCCCTGTGTCCTATGACTTCTTGAGAGAGCAATACTATACAGTAAACAGGTCCTTGCCTAGCCTCCGTGTTTTTATTTTTACAGAATGTTTTATTCTAGAAATATAACAGTTTGTATTGACAGTGCTCCTGCCCCGTGTATCAAAATGTTTTGTAAATGTTTGAACTTTCTGACCTCAGAAATGTTCTGTTAGCTCCATCTGCTTCTGGGAGCATGCTCGCCTACTATGCCTTTCTGGAACATTCTACAACTTCACCCCCTTCAATGAGCATGTTCTCCTACCCCTAGACTCCTATATAAAGAGAGTTGCATTTCTAGTAGAGCACTCAGACTTCAGAGTATGAACTCCTCTGAGCCTGCCAGTGTAATAAAGATTTTTCTCCACCTCTTTGAATGACCATCAGATTCCTGAGTCTTCAAATTTCAGTAGGTGCAACAATGAGCTGTAACACTTGGTTGTGTCTCAGAGGTATAACACTTGGCTGTAGCACTGAGCTGTTCTGCTTTGCCACAATACTCCCACCTCTTAAAGATTTCCATCATTTCCTAGTAGTGCCAAGCTGGAGATGAAGCCTTAAGTACATGGACTTTTGGAGGACACTCAAGACCCAACTATAGTACAATGGTAAGGTTAATGTCTGGGCATTTCACTTCTAAAAATTTATTTTTAAATGTATTGAACTTAAAACTATGTAGGGTGCAAGATTTAGGGGTAAAGTATATCGATGTCTGGAATTTTGAAAAGCATCAAAGAGTAAGATGGGTTGATGGATAAGTACAGAGATGGAAAGATACTGGTGTGTATTAAAGCAAATACAGTCACCTATCAATTACAGGATTCAGGGCAGGGCCAGAAATTTAGTTCAGTGGTTCTGACACCTGCCTCGCAAGCGCAAGGTCCTGAGTTCGATCCCGGTAGCCACATAAAATGCTGGGTGTGGTGACTCACACCCACCAGCAATCAATACCACATACTGCAGTGCCAGGCATGGTGGCTCATGCCTGTAATTCCAGCATTTGGGAGGCAGAGATAGGAGGATTGCTGAGTTTGAGGCTTGCCTCAGGGCAAGCTGAGCTCAGGGCCAGCCTGAACTACAAAGCAAGACCCTGTCTCAAAAAAAAAAAAAGAATTCAGGGCAAATGAAATGACGTTGTATGCTTTGAACTTTTCTTTGTGTTTTAAATTTTTTGTAATAAAATTATGAGAAAATCATTGTGATATAATTAAAGAATAACTATCTTAGTAGAGAAGCATGATGGCCACAAGAAGGTGCCAAAAAACCCCAGAAAATGTTATTGTCATGAATTTACTAATTTATTCAGGATTCAGGGATAAATCAAAGCTAATCTTTATTTCTATTCTGTACAAGGCACTCAAAAACTATTGCATACATGCTTGAATGATTTTATTGAATATGTACTGTATGCCAGACACTCTTTGGGGTACTGGGGATATATTGGTGAAGAAACCAAGGGCGTTGGCATACAACCTAGGAAATATCATAAGAGTGCCCAGTTGTGCCCGAAGTCCTAACGTAGTCTTCCAGCTGTCCCATGCTGCTTTCCTGCAACCCTTGGACTGTCCCTCTGACCTTAGGTTGGGCCAGTCCACCCTTCCTTCCTCCGGTTTCAGAAAAATTCAGAAGTTCTAGCTTCATAAGTTTTGGTTCTTTCTTCATCATTGCCAATATCTACTCTCGAGCACATTAGGTCTCCCATCCAAGTACTAACCAGGCCCGACCCTGCTTAGCTTCCGAGATCAGACGAGATCAGGCACGTTCAGGGTGGTATGGCCGTAGACTCTTGAGCACATTAGGAATGCTCAGGACTTGCTAAATAAACATATGAATGAAAATTATGCTTTTGTTGTTATTCTTCCTCCTCCCCAGCCCTCACTCAGGTCTTTGAGTCTGTGGCTTTGCTGACAACCACTTATCTCTTTTACTTTGTTTTTGAAATAGAGTCTTGGTGTGTTGACCAGGCTGGCTTCCAGTTCTTGTGGTCAAACCATCCTCTACTGCCTCAGCCTCCCAAGTACTGGGATCACAGGTACCCACCACTGTGACCGGCTGTCTCTTTGGTTCTTGTGTATTTTTTCCTGCCGTTATTTCTCTGCTGAGGTGTCACCCTCTGGAGAATCCTGCCCTGATGGGTTTACCAGTCCCGCACCTCTCATCCCATTTGCTCTGCTCTGTGATTTAAGATACTTTATTCTGTAAAGAAAAAGAAAAGTAGCCTATACACAGGTATGTACTACTTATTTACATTTACTTGAAAAATCACCAGTTTTACCGAGGCTGTGCTGTGTTTGGTGTTCGCACGGTATTTATTCTATTAGTCTCTCTCCAGATATTTACTATGAAGCAGAGAGGCTCTCAGGGTACACATCCACCTGTTTTTGTCTCTTTATCCTTTTGTCTGTCTCCCCTCGTAAAAACTAAGTTCCACGATCGCTGAAACCTTGTCCATTTGGCTCACAACCGGACACAGTGAAGGTTCACTGGATGTCTAAGGACATAGGTCTGCTCCATAAGCGGAAGGTTCCTCCATTTTCGCTGCTGCGGTTGGTGGAGGGAGCCCTGGGCACTGCTCTTGCGAGGAGACAGAGAGAAAGCAAGCGTAGACATCCTGGGTTTCGCCAGCACCTAGAGCTGTCCTGGAAGCCACGCCCTTCGGCCCCGCCTCCGCCAGGCACTGGTTCCTTTAAGGGTGGCGGGGCCGCGCAGGGGGCGGGGCGCGCGCCTCGGCCTCGCTCTGGCGCTGGAGTCTGCGCGCTCGCGCCTCGCGCGCCCAGTGCCTGGTGCCGCGCGCAGCCGGTGTGTCCGAGCCGGCGAGCGCAGCTTTCGGTGGCTGTCATGTCTCCCGGCCGGACCCGGCAGCACAGCGCGGTCCAGGCTCCGGAGTCCACGGCAGCGACCGGCGAAGGGTCATGATCAGGCTGGGCGGCTGGTGCGCGCGGCGGCCCCGCGGAGCGGCGGGCCGGACGGAGCGGCGCGGGGCGTCGGGGGGCCCGGGCGGCCGCGCCCTGCGGGTGCTGGTGGACATGGACGGCGTGCTGGCCGACTTCGAGGGCGGTTTCCTCAAGAAGTTCCGCGAGCGCTTCCCCGACCTGCCCTTCGTCGCGCTGGAGGACCGGCGCGGCTTCTGGGTGTCGGAGCAGTACGGCCGCTTGCGGCCCGGGCTGAGCGTGAGCATCCCCCGCCCCGGCCCCTGGTACCCCACATCCCGGCTGGGGAACTGAGTCCTCTCGCCCGTCCGGTGCGTGGCCGGAGGAGCCTTTTACGCTTGCTCTGGAGTCCAGCAGCCTGGGTGACCTTGGAGGGGCGGGTCACCGCGCCAGTCTTGAGGAGTTCCTCCTAAAACAGGGGCGCGGGGAGGGGGATGGGTGACTGGGTTACTGTTGCCTTCTAATGATACCATAGCTCTTAATTTCAGCTGACTTTAATTTAAATTTTTGGTATATTTGGCCTCAGGTTGTTTGTCACAGTTTTGAAAGAATGAACTAAACGCTTAAATTAAGTCCTTTCACCCCTGCCACACTGACATGCCTGTTTCTTCCTTCTCATAAATTTGATGGTTGTCCTTACCATTTTTTTTGGTCCTGTTTGTTGAAAGCATAGTTTCAGCGATATTGGAGACCCAGAGAGGGTGTCACACAGGGAGTCAGTGGTCAAGGTGGGATGAACCTGTCCTGTTCTGATCCTGGTCCTGTTGAACACTTGACACTCCTGCCCTAGCCCATGCCCTGGATGGATAGAGCGAATGCAGGCAGGGAGCTCGGGTTATAAATAATGAAAGGGAGAGGGGATTTGCCCTGCACGAACTAGAGAGGCTGTGGTTTTTCTGACATCCTTTCATTGGCCACTAGTCTAGGGGTCACTACTGGAGGGTTTGATAGTGTGCAGGAGGAGGAGAAAGGTTCGGGATCTTGTGACCCTGAATTCATTGCCTTATCTCTTCTGTAAGTAGGCATCATTATCTACTCTTTACAGGAGAGGACTCTTGCCCCAAGTCCTGTGATAGTAAAGGGCTGAAGCAGAATTCAAACACCTGTCTGGCTGCCTGCCAAGCACACCTACCTTTCTTTACCCTGAGATCCTGTTCTGTGCTTTCTCTACCAGCAACCTTTCCTTGGACTTCAACAAGACACCTTCACAATAACTTGGTTTGTTGAGGAATAAGTGTTGAAAGAAGAAATCAGTGCCATTTCTTTTCATTCAAACCAAGCTCTTCTAAAGGTCGCTTTCACAGAGCCAGGCACCCTGATTTCTCCTGGTGTTGAGCCCTAGAGACTGTAAATTGGAAGAAATACCTGTGTCGTTCTTGGGACCTCAGTGGTAGACCCTCCATTGTGTGTGTTCATGTGCAAATGAGTGCACCGTGATGGGACTTGGGGCAAGTTTCCTCTCAGGAGTGTTGTCAAATAAAGTTGAGTCCACCCTGCCTCTGAGAGGTACAATAGTTTATACAGCTTTCTGCATGGAGATACAGACTCCCAAGTCTAAGTATAAGGCAAAGGAGCAATACTCATGGGCAGAAAGCAGCTGCTCCAGGAGTGACCTGCTGATTTTTCCTCTTCTCTTTCTCTTCCCAACAGGATGTTTCTGGGTCTCTCTCTGGCCAAGTTGGCCAGGCATCTTTGGTTAAAACTAAAGAAAGCAATCCAGCTTATGGATTCAGGCATTTCCTCTTTATAAAATATATAGTCTCTTCGTACTTCCTGGATACCAGAATCCACAGATACTCAAGTCTCTTATATAAAATGGTGTTTTGCATGGAGTTTATGATATCCTGTATACTTTCGGTCATTATTAGATAATTTGCATTTCCCAGTCAAATGTAAATGTCATGTAGTTATATTGTTTTCAGAATAATGACAAGGGGAAAAGTATGTGCATGTTCAGCACCAACAGTTTTTTCCAAATATTTTCAATATATGATTTGAATCCAGTGATGCAGAACCTGCAGATATAGAAAGCTGACTGTATTCTATGTCTTTATTTCCTTTGATCTTCCCAGTACTTTGCTGAGGTAAGCAGGGCAGAGGTAGAAAGAAAAGCTTATCTTAATTAACTTAGAATCTCAAACTGTTAGGAGACATGAACTGTGCCCAGAGAGGGCAATTTCCCTGCCTGGGTTTCACAGCAAGTTAGTGTCAGGAGGAGGTGTACTGGGACGCTGTCATTACCTCCAAAGCTCAGTGCTAGGGGTTTTGTATCCATTATATTCTCCTGAAGACCCTATAAGGAAGGATGAAGTGCCTGTCTCCATTCTGTTTTGTACTTTTTTTTTTTTGAGACAGGGTCTCGCTTTGTAGTTCAGGCTGGCCCTGAGCTCACTATGTAACCTAGGCTAGCCTGGGATTCAGGGCATTCCTCCTGCCTCTGCCTCTTTAGTGTTGGTATTATAGGTGTGAGCCACTACACCTGGCACTGTGGGATGTGGTACTGGGGATTGAACTCTGGACTTTGTGTTTGCCAGAAAGACACTGGAGCCACCGAGCTAAATCCCCAGCCCCCTGTCTCCATTCTGTAGATGAGATTCATGGTGGGGTGCAGCTCAGGGTCACACAGCAAGGGGCAAGACTTCCCATTCCATCTCTCCACACTGCCTACATATTTGAATTCAAGTTCTGACAGTCACCTCTAGGCAGCCTTGAAGAAAGTCTTCTCTGTAAACTCAGAATAACAATCCTCAGCCTTTTGTGTTGTGGGGATTAAATGAGAGAATGTATTTTAGCAAGACGTTTGTGTTTGTTTAGCTGTGTAGCTTTCACAGGAGTATTGCTGGTGTGATCCCTTGACCAGGCAGAGGCACTTTGTGAACCCGAATATAGGATTTAGGATTCTGTTCCTCAAAGGCTGAGATGTGTCACTTTTCCCACCCCTGGCCTAGAAGAGGTGCTACATTCTGAAAAGTTAATTTTGACCCTACAACACAAGAAAGATAGGAAGTAGCCTGGGAGAGGGGAAACGCGACTTCTCCCAGCTTGACCCAGTTTGCTGTGTGACATCAGGCACCTAGCCTCTCCATTGTGAGCCTTAGTTTCCTCATAAGTAAAATGAGGGTCTAGAGTTTTGCTTTCAAATTTTAAAATCAGCACAATCCATTCTTTTTAAAAGTATTGGCACTGAAAATAAATCAAGAAAAGTAGTACTGTTCTTGTGATGTGAGGAGGAGCCTGGATCCCTCCCAATTGTCCATTCACCTGCATCCCCTTCTTCTTGTCCCTTGTGACCCAATGGTGCACTTAAGTATCTCTGAAGCTCTCCAGCTCTCTAGTCTAATCACTCTTCCTGCAAGTCTCCACTGTACTTCTGGCCATTGGAGTCAAGTCCAGCAAATGCTTGGCCATGATGACTTAGCCAGGTAGTACCAAGTGCCTCCCCTCAAAGACCCTGCCACCTTCTTGGGAAACAGAAGGTAGATCTTTCCCAGGAAGAGCCCAGAGTGCACACAAACTCTGTGTGCTTCACCCAGAAAGTATATCCTGAGGAGTGTGTGAGCATGAGGGGCAGGTAGACATCCTCTTCTTGTAGATGGCTCTCCCAAGTCACACAGGCTGCCCCAGCTGAGGGCAGTGAGACTCTGAGGTCCCTCGTAGTAACCTGCTTCTCTCAACTTTTCAGGAGAAAGCCATTAGCATCTGGGAATCCAAGAATTTCTTCTTTGAACTTGAGCCCCTGCCAGGGGCAGTGGAAGCTGTGAAGCAGATGGCCAACCTACAGAAGTAAGTTTGTCTTCGTATCTACACGTTGCTGTCACCTCCCCTTTCTCATCAGTCCTGTGCATGGCCAGCCTCTTGCTCATTGCTGACCCCAGCAAAACTACTGCAGGACAGAGGCTTTGAGTACTGGGGTACCAGCAGTGGCAGAGCTGGGTCCTTGTGCTATGGGGCCCAAGTTGTGCTAAGTACTTTAGGGAAGAGGCTGAATAGGAACCCATGCTAGGAAAGGGTCATTGAGGAAGAAGATTTTGTCAGAGAGACAGTTTCATTCGAGTGAGATAAGAGGTTCTATGGGCTGAAGCTTCACTCAGCAACCATCACACATGATCCACTGAAACCCATTAGCAATTATATGATGTGCTTCCCTTAGAATGTTTTAAAGCAGCACTATTAGCGTATAATTCCTACTCTGTACAATTGGTGCATTTAGTGTGTACAGTTCAGCTGTTTTAAATATATTCAGAAAGTTATGCAGCCATTGCCATTTTAATTACAGAACTTTTCTATCAACCTGAAAAAGTACTATATCCATTACCGTTCACTACCCATTCTTGTCCTCCTTCTGCAGCCCCTGGCAGCCACTAATTTCTTTCTGTCTCTTTAGATTTATTTGTTCTGAATGTTTCATATAAGTGACATCATACAATGTGATATCTTTTGGGATTGATTTCTTTCAAAATGCTTTTAAGATTTGTCCATTTTGCTTCATCATCATCATCATCTAACAATACTTATTTTTTGCTGAATAATATTCGATTATATGCATACACTACATTTTATTCATTCATCAGTAGATGGACATGTTGGCTGTTTCCGTGTTTTGACTATTGTGAGTAGTTCTGCTGTGAACATTTCTATAAATCTTTGTGCCTCATTTAATTTGGTTTGCAGCCAGAATTCTGGAAAGGATTTAATTCATAACCCAAGGTACTATAGTATTTATATCTTTTGCTTATTTTTTCAATTGGATAATTAATTATTCCTTTATTGTTGTTAAATTGTAAGAGTTCTTTATTTATTATAGATATAAGTTCCTTATCAGGCATATGATTTAGAAGTATCTTCTTTTTTTCTGTAGATTGTTTCACTTTCTTGACTATCTGTTGAAACACAAAAGTTCTTAATTTTTGAAGTAGTCTAATTTTTCTTGTCAGGGATTTAGCTCAGTGGTTCCAGCCACTGCCTTGCAAGTGCAAAGTCCCAAGTTTGATCCCCAGTACCAAAAAAAAAAAAAGAAGCATTAATTTATTTATCTTTTCTTGTTGTATTTGGTGTCATATCTAAGAGGCTACTGCCTGATGTAGGTTCACAGAGATTTGTTCCTGTATTTTCTATAGGAGTTTTAATCTTAGCTTGCTTGCCCTTCCTTCCTTCTTTCCTTCCTTCCTTCCTTCCTTCCTTCCTTCCTTCCTTCCTTCCTTCCTTCCTTCCTTCCTTCCTTCCTTCCTTCCTTCCTTCCTTCCTTCCTTCCTTCTTTCCTATGGAACTGAGGCTCAAACTCAGGACCTACATCCCAAGCCCTTCCTTAACTCTTACATTTAGTTCTGTGGTCTGTCTTCAGTTAGTTTTACATAGAGTGAGGATTTAGCTTCATTCTTTTGCATGTGGATATCCAGCTGTTACAGCACTATATATTTTTCACCTATTGTTTCCCTCTAGAGTTGTCTTGGTATCCTTGTTTAAAATTGGTTGACCATGAATGTAAGGATTAAATTTTATTGGCCACTGTTTTGCTTGAATCTAGCAACACAAATGGCAAATCAAACATAAGGTATGGTTTACCCTTCAGTGTGCCACATAAATGCTTCCAAAAATTGTCACCTTTAAAAATTCTGATATAAATAGACATCAGAGAAACACAAAATGCTTGCAGTTTGTGTTGAATTATAGACCTTGTTTGGTTTGTAATTTATCTTTGGACTTGAGTCCATGCCCTGTAGGGTATGGTATTTTATTGTTTTTATGGTATGAAATTGATTTATAGTGGATCTCTGACAAGAGCTTGAAGAGGCAAAGAATGTATGTACATTGAACCTTTATATCTGTGGGTTCTGCACCCATGGAATTAACCAACCTCAGATAAAAGATATTTGGAAAAAATAATACATCGGCTGGATGCTATATATTTAGGCCTGTTATGTTAGCTTTGCTTTACTGTAACAAACTACCTGAGATAACCAACTTAATAACAGAAGAGGTTTATTGTGGTTCATAGTTATAGAAGTTGTTTTCTTTTTAGTTGCAGAGGTTTTAATCCATAATCACTTGCCCCCGTTGCTTTGGGCCTAGTGGCAGAGTATATCATGGTGGAAATACGTGGTAAAGGGGAAGTTTGTTCCTTATGTTTGGGGAGACAGATAAATGGGACTCCCCTTGGTGAATAAAGGAACAGCTTCTCATAAAATTATTATTTACTAATGGCACCACCAAAAATTTTCCTAACTTTATGGGAGACTTACCTCAACACATACTGTCTCAGAATGTTATTATAAATTGATTATATTGGTTATCATCAAAGGGTTAAGCTCTAAAAATGTTACTATGAAGTATTTACATTGGTTAAGTTCTAAATATGTTATTGTGATCTGTTTACATTGGCCATCTTTAAAAGATTAATTTTCTGTAGATAAACAACAAGGTGTTATTAGAAAGATGCTTTCGTTGCCAAATCACATTAGAGACATAAGGTTTCATATAATTATGTCACTTATTATTACTGCTTTTCTGGT
Source organism: Thryonomys swinderianus (assembly GCA_004025085.1). Taxonomy (NCBI): domain Eukaryota; kingdom Metazoa; phylum Chordata; class Mammalia; order Rodentia; family Thryonomyidae; genus Thryonomys; species Thryonomys swinderianus. Next base: position 65,278 of record PVIC010001807.1, on the reverse strand, counting down.
GTAGCCCTCTAATTATATTGGTCTTCCAACATATTGTTTATGGTAATAACCTCCTTTTGATTCAGAAAGGAAAAAAAAAGGAGGTCTGTTTACCCCATAGTGGCCAGAAAGCAAAAAAGAAAGAGAAATGGATTGGAGTCCCAACATTCTTTTCAAGATGACCAAACTTCCTCCTAGTAGGCCCAACTTTTCTCCCGCCTCCTAAGAGCACCAGGGGCCTAAGATCTGACCTTCAACATGTGGGCCTTCAAGGAATATTCAAGGTCTAAACCATAGCGTCTATGATTGTTGTGTGTGTGCTAAACTTATACAGAGTTTCTTTGCATTATTCCCTAGACACTATAACAACTATTTACATGGGATTTCTTTTTTTTAGTCTTTTGAGACAGGGTCTCGCTTTGTAGTTCAGACTAGCCCTGAGCTCACCATGTAGCCCAGGCAAGCCTTGAACTTAGCAATCCTCCTGCCTCTGCCTCCCTAGTGCTGGGATTACAGGTGTGAGTCACCATACCCAGCATTCTGGTATGTGGTACTGATTGCTAGTGGGTGTGAGTCACCATGCCTGGTATTGTTGTATGTGGTTACCAGGGATCGAACCAGGAACCTTGCACTTGGCTAGGCAGGTGCTAGAACCACTGAACTAAATCTCTGGCCCTTTTTTTTTTTTAGAACATGGGATTTTCATTGTCTTAGGTGTCATAAGTAATCTGGAAGTGACTGTAAGTATACAGAAAGATAAATGTAGGTTGTATGCAAATAGTATTACATTTATATGTGGGACATGAGCATCTCTGGATTTTGGTACAAGCAGGGGTTGGAAGTCTGGAACCAGTCCTCTGCAGATACTGAGGGACAACTACATAAATGCTTGAGCTTTTCAAAACTTTCCTCACCCCTGGCTTTGTGCATTCTGGCTGTGGTCACAGGTCTGTACTGAGTACTGCACAGCATAGTGGTTTATGCTGTGGGGCTGCAGTTGGACTGTCAGATCTACTTCCTGGTTTCTGAGGAACTTGTCTCTTAGACCCTGGGTAAGTTATCAAATCTTCCTAGGTCTTAGTTGCTTTATCTGTAAAGTGAAAATAGTGAGAAAGTGCTCAGGGTGGCACCTGGCACACAGGCATTTAAGAGTAGCTGCTGCTCTTGTTATTTTGTACAATGTAGTTGGTGCACCATAAGAAAAACGTTCCAGAGTTGATAGCATGGGGCTGCTTCACCACAGAGCTTTCCTTACATCACATGCACCATGGCAGGGCAGGAACGACAGCAACTTTCACCCAGCCAAGTCCACCCTGGAAGACTTCTTATCAAATCTTTATTTTCACTTTCCCAGAAACTCCAGTTTAGGAAACAAGCCAGACCACACCCAATGGACTCTTACCTTCCTTTGGGCACGTAACTTGGTAGAAGATTCCCAGGCTCTGTCAGTGCCCAGAGTTTGCATAGAGCCTGGGGTCTGGTTGAAGTGAAGTGGGTCACTGAGTGTTTGGTGTGGAAGAATATACACTTTAGAACAAGAGATATGTGAGGCCTACAGGCAAAGGCCAAAGTTTAACTGTTAATGTCACGAATATATATTTTTTTTTTTTGAGATGGGGTCTTGCTTTGTAGTTCAGGCTGGCCCCGAACTCACTATGTAGCCCAGGCAGGCCTCGAACTCAGCAATCCTCCTGTTTCTGTCTCCAGAGTGCTGGGATTACAGGCGTGAGCCACCATGCCCAGCACTGCTATGTGGTATTGATTGCTGGTGGGCGTGAGTCACCACACCCAGCATTGTATGTGGTTACTGGGATGGAACTCAGGGCCTTGTGCTTGTGAGGCAGGCGCCGGAACCACTGAGCTAAATCTCTGGCCCAGTGTCATGAATATTTATCAAGTATCTGCTGTACTTGGCTTTGAACTAGGTGCTATAGACATACAAACAGATAAGAGCGAGTTCTTCTTTCTAAGTATTTGCTGATTCACTCGCCACTGGAAGGTGGATCTAAATCCTGATAATGGACTAATGGATGGTACTGGACTAGGGGACATGTGAAGGCAGAGTGGGAGTGCAGGCGGGCAGGCCATGCTCCCTGGAGGAGGCCTTGACTTGGGCCCTGGAGCTGCACGTTGGAGAGTAAGAAGGAACCTGCTGGGCGGAGGATCTTTAGATAGGAGGGAACATTGTGAGCAGAGACTTAATCTTTCATCCACAGTGCTTTCCCAAAGCAGCCTGCTTGGTGTACCATCTTGTTCCAGCGGCTCTGGGCTGACAGTGCCTCCTGTCAGGCCTCAGGTCCTGAAGAGCCTGCTTTGGGACACCTTTGGTGACTAATATTTATTCAGGAAGACAGGACTTTGCCGATCTCATCCCCTTGTCTGTCCACCTCCCTTCCTTTTCCTCTTTCCCTCTCTCTCTCCTTTGTCCTCCCACTCTGCCCCTCTTTCTTTTTGTTTAGTTCTGAAGATTGAACCCAGGCCTTCACGAAAGTGCTCATGATGTAGCTACATTCCCATCCTTTTAAAAAAGTTCTTGTTTTGAGACAGAGTCTCACTATGTTACCCAGATTGAGCTTAATTTGTAGCCCTCCTGCCTTACCTAGTTCACTGCAGGGCCACATTTATTTTTCTCCTTAGGCTCTAAGCTCCAGGAATGTTACCTCTGTCAAGAGACCTTTCCTGATTGCCATGGCAAACCAGAATAACCCTTTCTGGTTATTCTGAACTTGGGAACATTATTGGGAACATATTCCAAGCTGAAATTGTTTGTCTGTGTTTGTCCTTTCCTCTTTCCAATGTCAGGTCCATGAGGTCAGATATTATCTTGGTTCTGGCTTTATTCTTAGTTCCCAGAATGACATCCACTATATAGTATGGCTCCAAAAAGTTTGCTGAATGAAGAACTTTTAAGTGTACATATTAACATAATAGTAGTTCTTGGGCCCCTTTTCAAAACATAGCTAAGAGAGCCTGGACATATAACTTAGTGGTAGAACACAGGCTTAGCGTACATGATACCCTAGGTTCCCAGTTTTTTTTTTTTTAGTTCTTTTAGACAGGGTCTCACTTTGTAGTTCAGACTGCCTCTGAGCTCACTTACTAGCACAGGGTAGACTCAAACTCCTGGCAGTCCTCCTGCCTCTGCCTCCTGAGTGCTGGGATTACAGGTGTGAGCCACCATACTGGCAAGAGACTCTAGGTTTAATCCAAAAAAAACAAACCAAAAAAATGAACGAAGAATGAACAAATGAATAAACAAATGAATTATTGAATGGATGAACGAACAAATGAATGAATGAATGAATAAACATGGGTGGAGCTGTGCACAGTGTCCTGAGCTTGTCTCAGCAGTGGATAGAAAGAAGAGTGAACCCAAGGTGTTATAGATGTTCCCCTGAAGTCTCATGCGGTCATAAATGGAGCTTTTTAGAGGTGGCTGGATCTAGGGTGTATGATACTGGGATTAAGGGTATGTGTTTACTAAATTAGGCCATTGATTGGTTTGGCATAATTTTGTGTAGGAATAAGGGTGCCCCACCCTGCGTGTGAATGCTGGATACAATATAAAGGGACAGAAACTGTCACTTGTCTAGCTGCTTGTTGCTTTCTTCCTTTTGCGTGCCACAAACTCTTTCCCTTCCACTATGCCATCCAGCCTTGGAGCCAGCCAATGATGGACTGGAACCACTACAAATAGGCAAAACAAACCTTTTCTCCTTCAACTTTGGGAGTTAGGTATTTTGTCTGAGCAACCAGAAAAGTAACTAAGACACAAGGGTTCTGGGCCAGACTGGGCAACATAGCAGAGCTTTGTCTCAACAACAGTGACAGCAAAAGTGGATGGAGTGCTTTATATTCTGTAGATTTCTGTTTTTCTTTAAACAGCACATCTTGGGAATGTTTCCATGTTGTTACTATAGGACTATCTTATTCTTCTAAATTTTCTTTTTACTTTTTAAAAAAAGACCAAGTCTTGCCCAGAATTGTTTCCCAGAATGACCAGCCATCCTCTCATCTCAGTTTCTCAAGTAACTGAGACTACATATGTGCCACAGCACTTTGGTATCCTATTCTTTCTTTTTTCTGTTTCATTTTGGTAGTGGAGATTGAACTTAGAACCTTGAGCTTGCAAGGCAGGTGCCAGAACCACTGAGATAAATCCCCAGCCTATCCTATTCTTTTTATGGAATATCTGCCTAGTATTCTACAGAAGAGGTTTACCAAATCCTATGCAGTATTTTCTATATAAACATTTTAATTGTTTCCTATATATTTTTTTAATGTCAGAGGTTTAATAAGCATCTTGGTTTAAGTGTTTAAGTGTTTTTGGATTAGTTGTATCAAAGCCATGTGTTTAAGATCTTAATAGGTATTTCATGTTATAGATTATCTTTCTACAAATGTGATTCTGTAACATGAGCATATAAATACTGTGCCATGCTTTTTTCTTATGTGGAAGACCTTTAGCCAAGTGTGGTGGTGCACACTTGTAATCCTAACCCTCAGGAGACTAAGGCTGGGGGGTTGCTGTGCATTTAAGGTGATCCTAAATTAAAGAGTGAGACCCTGTCTCAAAAAAATGAAACAAAGGATGAGGGATTTAGCTTAGTAGTTCCAGGACTACTAAGTGCAAGTGCAAGGTTACAAGTTCAATCCCCGGTACCAAAATAAAACAAACAAGGCTGGAGATTTAGCTCAGTGGTTCCAGTGCCTGCCTAGCAAGCTCAAGGTCCCTCGTTCAATCCCCAGTAACCATATACAACAATACTGGGCATGGTGACTTACACCTACCAGCAATCAGCACCACATATCACAGCATGGTAGCTCAGGCCTGTGATCCCAGCACTTGGGAGGCAGAGGCAGGAGGATTGCTGAGTTCAAGGCTTGCAGAGTGAGTTACATAGTGAGCTCAGGGGCAGCCTGAACTACAAAGCAAGACCCTGTCTCAAAAAAACCCACAAAAAACGTTAAAGACCCTCAGTCAGCATGCATTATCTGTTATTTGATTGATTGAGACCACAACATCACAGTAAACTATATCCCCTACTTTTTCTACTTTTTAATTTTGAGACTGGGCTTTGCTAGATTGCCCAGGCTGGGTTCAAACTTGCAGTCCTCTCATCTCAGCCTCTCAGAGTGCTGAGATTATATAAGCACCATCACATGTGGCTTGTGTCATCTTTTAAAGGAGTACTTGATGTGTAACAATAGCCAAACATTATTTCAAGTTAGCACTGACAGTTTTGTAAGTCATATGTGAATCTTCTTGGTGTTTAGACTACCCAGGATTTCAGCGTATGTGTGTTGAGAAGGCAACTTAGGATGTATAAGGTAATGACTACTTTGGGGAATAATTGTAATTGGCTTCTGAGTTACAAAGGGAAGGCTGAAAAATGTTTGCTTTGAAAAAAATATAGCTTACTGTTAATTTTGAAAATTAATATATAGAACATAAAGTCATTTATAGTCTCACCACTCTGAAACCATCACTTTTTAATATTTTGCACTTTTGCTTGAGTTTTCCATAGTTTTTATTGTATGTTTTAAACCATGCAGATGATCCTCACCTTATGGTGGTCTTACAATTTCATAACTTGATGGTGTTGCAACAGAGATACAGTCAGTAGAAACCATGCTTCCAGTTTTGCAGCTAGACCTTTCCCAGGCTAGCACTGTGCAGTTGGATTCTCTGTGCTGGGCAGTGAGAGCCAGCTGCAACTCCCAGTCAGCTTCAGGTGACAAGGGAAGTAACTGACATCCACAGTGCACTGTGCCACTAAGCTAGGATGGTCAGTAGGTTAGGTGTACTTAGTGTGTTTTCAGCTTTATGTATGTATGTCTGATTTATGATGGGTCTGTAGAGACATAATCCCATCTCAGGTTGAGGAGTATCTGTATTTATCAAAACAAGCGTTTGACTTTGTAGGAGACTTTTAAAGATAACACTATTGATTTACAAAGAAAAATACATTCATTACTCCATTGTGAAGCCTGGAATAAGTGACGGTTTTCTTTTCTTTTCCTTTCCTCTTCCCCTCTCTCTCTATTTTCTTCTCTCTCTCTCTCTCTCTCTCTCTCTCTCTCTCTCTCTCTCTCTCTCTCTCTCTCTCAGTTTGAGACAGGGTCTCACTTTGTAGTTCAGGCTGACCCCAAACTCACTATGTAGCCCAAGTTAGCCTCAAACTCACAGCAATCCTCCTGCCTCTGCCTCCCAAGTGCTGGGATTACTAGAGTAAATCATCACACCCGGCACTGTGGTATGTGGTTACTAGGAATTGAATTTGGGACCTTGCGCTTGCCAGGCAGATGCCGGAACCACTGAGCTAAGTCCCCAGTCCAAGAGACAAGTTTCTTTACTCATGCTTTTAACAGATCTATATGTCCCTTAGTATGTGTCTGTCACTGTGCTAGTACTGGGAATATATTTGTAAATGAGGCACCTAAAATCTCAAGCCTCAAGGAACTCACATTACAGTGGGGAAGTGATAGCAAATAACCAGTTATGGTGAGATTTGTGAAGGAAATTAACCATATTATCTGTTAGAGTATCAATGGGGAAAGGGCTGCTTACAGGCATGAGCCACCACGCCCGGCTGGGTGTGTTTTTATCTTAATTGTGGTGATCTCTGCTACATGTACCATGACTTTTACTATTTATGGCATGCCAATTTTACCTCAGTAAAACTATTTAAAGACAGTTAAGTCTGAGGTAGACATGGTGCCTTCTACTTGTGGTCCAAGTTACTTAGGAGGCTGAGACAAGAGGATTATTTGAGTCCAAAATTCCAAGGCAGCCTGGGAAACACAGTGAGATCCTGTCTCCAAAAATAAATAAAAGTCAATCTAGATACAGGGTGGAGAAGCGGTATGGAATTGCAAGTTGAGGATTCAGTGCATGGTTGTCAGAAGCTCAGGAATGAGTGATGCCATGGAGAGAAGTTGGTGAAGCTGAGGAGATGTGGTACTGTATGTAATTTGGGAGGCAGAAGGTAGGTAAAAGTGTGATTTTTAGGTTTCTTTTTTGTTTGAGCACATGTTGTATATAACATATGTTCATGCCATTCACTGAAGGAAGATCAGGGAAGGGATTTGGGGAAATCCAGTATTCAGTTTGGAACCACAGAGATTGAGATGGGCCAAGTGTCTAAAAGGAGCTTTTGAAAAGTTGTGAAGGATTTATATTTGGTACTGGGAGAGATTGGGAGGTGTCCACACAGGCATGGTAGGCATTAAAGTCTCAGGCTGGTAGATGCCACCTGAGTGGGGAGTAAGATAGAGATCCTCAGAAGGCCTGGCACCAGCCCTGAGAGGCTGGGAGGGGCTGGAACAGTGGAGAACCTGCTGGGCAGCTGATGAGGGCAGGTGTGGCAGGATGACAGCGAGAACAGCAGGGCCTGAGGGCTGGTAAAAAGGTAAGAGTGCTGTGGTGCACTGTGCCCATAGGTACGAGGGCCCTTGGTGACAGTGAGCAGCTTCTGTGGAGTGGGTTTGTTACAGTTTAGATCGGTAGTGTCTCCCAAAGGTCCATATGCTCACTTTGGGCTTGGCAAGTAATTGAATCATGGGGACACTATACTCATGAGTGAGTTACTTTACTGACGAATCCATAGATAAACATGCTGTTGAGAGGCAGGCCCTGTTGGAGGAGGTGAGTCACTAGGGCATGACCTGGAAGAGTATGTCTCTCTCCCTTGCCCCTCCCTTCTTTCTCTTCTTCCTGGCTGCTGTGACTTGAGGCAGCTTTCCTCTGTCCAAGCTCTTTCACTGGGCCCTTCCTGCCTTGGAGACAGGCAAGCATATATGAAAAAGTGAGCCAAGGGCCAGAGATTTAGCTCAGTGGTTCTGGCACCTGCCTAGCAAGTGCAAGGTCCCAAGTTCGATCCCCAGTCACATACCACAATGGGGGGCATGGTGACTCACTCCCATCAACAATCAGTACCACATACCACAATGCTGTGTCTGCACTCAGGAGGCAGAGGCAGGAGGACTGCTGAGTTGGAGGCTTGCCTGGGCTACATAGTGAGCTCAGGACCAGTCTGAACTACAAAGCGAGACCCTGTCTCAAAAAAAAAAAAAAAAAGTGAGCCAAAATAAACTCCTCCTTTGGGTTGTGGGTATCCCGTATTGCAGCTCAGTGACAAGGAAAGTGGCTACGCCAGGAGGAGACCAACTGCAAGTGGGAGCCTTTGAGGAAGGAACGGAGGGTGAGAAGCGGCGTCCATGGCAAAGGCAGTTGTGAAGCGTGTTGTGCTGTGGAGGAAACGGGTATGAATGGTGATGAGGGGGCGTGCGGGTCACAGTCTTGTTTTATGAAGACAGCTGCTGACTTAGTTCTGTTGATTTTTTTTTTTATTCTGGAGGTTAAATTAAAAAAAAAACTAAGGCAGTGTCTAAATTTAAGCTTCTAAATTGCTCAGACTGTGTTCTAACTTGCAATCAATCTTCCTCAGACTCTCAGAATCCCAGGATTATGGGGGTATGCCACCATGCCCAGCTTTGGATTAGTAATTTTAAAACTTCACCCAAAGAAATGTGGCACTAGTGACTGAAACCATAGCCTTCGCAGTGAACTATAATCCTAGTCCATGTTTTATTTTTATTTTGAGAAAGGATCTTGCTGAGTCACTAAGTTGACCATACGGGGCTTGAACTTGTGGTCCTCATGCTTCAGCCTCTTGAAGCCTGGCATGTCAGGTGTGCACCACCATCTAGGCTTCTACTGGTGACTTGCCTTCTTGATGGTGTGAAAATGATAGCCACTTAGTGAAAACTGTATTCTGGGGGCCATTTAGCTCAGGTGGTACTGCATCTACCTTGGAAGCACAAGGGCCTGAGTTCGATCCCTGGTACCACCAAAAAACAACAACAAACCCCCCCCAAAAAAAAAACCCAAAACAAACAAACAAACAAAAAACAAAAAACCCCCTGATGTTCAGTAGGCTAGGTGTATTAAGTACATTTTGTACTTAATGACTTTTTTTTTTATGACAAGGTCTCACTTTGTAATTCAGGCTACCCTTGAACTCTTAGCAATTCTCTTGCCTCTGCCTCCCCAGTGCTGGGAATACAGTGAGCCACCATGTCCAGTGTTGTGGTATGTGGTACCAGGGATCAAACTCAAGACCTCATGTTTGCCAGGCAGATGCTGGAACCACTGAGCTAAATCCATGGGCCTATACTTATGACATTTTTAACTTACAGTGGGTCTATCAGAATGTAATCTCATCATCAGTTAAGCAGTATCTATATGTAGTTTTTATTGTTGTTTTTGTTTTGTTTCATTTTTGAGACAGGGTCTCGCTTTGTAGTTCAGGCTGGCCCTGAGCTCACTATGTAGCCCAGGTAAGCCTCGAACCCAACAATCCTCCTGCTTCTGCTTCCTGAGTGCTGGGGTTACAGGCTTGAGCCACCAAGCCTGGCTCTATATGTAGTTTTAAGATAGATACCAGGACATGTTTGAATGAAGAGTCACTCGGGGAGGGTTGCAGGGAAGAATCTTCATGGAGGCTGAGCAAGAGGAAGGATGGCTGCTCTGCATGGGAGAGGACTGTAAGCCAGTGTGGCTTATACATGAGGAGAAGCATGGGAGTCTCCTGGCGAGAAGAGGGAGGTGCAGGGAAGGGATGTTCTGGCTGTGCTGGGGGCCTAATAGTGAGCACCTCCAGGGCCCTGGGCTGCAGCTACAAGGCCCGGCCTCGAGATCACAAAGTGAAGCTGGTCCAAAGAGTATGTGATTTCTTTCTTTCTCTCTCTCTCTCTCTGTTTCTTCCTTCCTTCCTTCCTTCCTTCCTTCCTTCCTTCCTTCCTTCCTTCCTTCCTTCCTTCCTTCCTTTCCTCCCTCCCTCCCTCCCTCCCTCCCTCCCTTCCTTCTTTCTTTCTTTCTTTTTCTTTCTTTCATCTCGTGTCCAGCAACCTTTAGTTGCTTGGGTACAGGTGGGAGAAGTTGGATAGTGGGTTTTTTCAGAGCCTGGCAAAACAGCCCTCCATGGAGCAAGAGACACACAAACAGTGGTCATAGAGATGGGCTGGAGTGTGACTGGGGCAGAGCTAGGATGTCAGGCTGGTGGACAGAGGGTGTGCAAAATGGGTACACCTCAGCCCCTGTCTCTCTGGAGGAGATGAGAGAATTGGGGGCCGGGTGTTAGACTGTGTTTGTCGTGGGTGAGGGTAGGGAGGTCAGGCTCCATGTGGTGATAGGAGGAAAGGTTTGGAGGCTGGGGGAAAAGGAATGGGAGGCATTTGGAGGTGAGGAGGAATAGGAACTGAGAGACTGTTGGATTTACATGGTTACACATGTGTGTACATGTGTACAAAATCACGAGGATGTTGAAGAGCAGAGGAGGGAATGGTGGTATGCTGGGGAGTGGGGGATGGGGGCAGTAACTGGCCAATGATAAAGGCCCACCGTGAGCAGGGTCCAAAGACAGTTCCTGTGGGGGCAGAACTGAGAACAACCACTAGGTGAGTGAGTTTGGGGGGACATAGCTGGTGCAAGGGCGCAGCCAGACTGGCAGAGGAAATGCAAAAGCTGCGAAGACCCCAGGTAGTGAAAGGGCACGGGTAGCATCCCAGGGACCAGCAGGCTCACACAAGACTCTTGGGACTGATTTGACAGAGAAAGAGTTGGGAAAACCCATCTGCAGCTCAGTCTGATGAGCCAGGAGGTGCCAGTGGCAGAGGTGAACTCCAGTTTTTGCAGATGTTTGGGGCAGGTGGCTCTGATGGTGATGGCTTCATTCCCTTTGGGATATGGGGAGAAGCAGATATCTGGGAAGCCCTCTGGGTCAGGGCTAGCTCCCTTGTGGATTTGGCTTGGAGCCCTGACTGTGGGAAGGGTATGTTGTACTCTACAGAGAGCTTGCACATGTTTGAGGGGCATGCACTGCTCAGTGCAGGGCATCTAGGCTCTTCTGCTTGGCCCAAGGCCACAGCATTTGCATGTGGTACCAGCTCTTCATTATAGATTTTGATTTCTTTCCTTCCTCCTTCGTATTGCATGGGACCTCAGTTCTCTTCCAAATAACTCCAGGGTCTGCATCCCTTTCCTTTATTTTGGTGGAGATGGAACCCAAGACCTTGTGTGTGCTAAGCATGTACTCTACCACTTAGCTAGACTCCCAGGCCTCTGTGTCCTTTTCTTTTCTTTATTTTGGTTTTAGAGACAGGGTCTCGCTATGTAGTTCTGGCTGCCCTCAAACTCACTATGTAGCCCAGGCTGACCTCAAACTTGTAGGAGTCCTCCTGCCTCAGCCTCCTGAGGGCTGGCATTACAGGCATGAGCCACCATGCTGGGCTCTGCATCTTTTTAATGTTGAACTTGTTACCAAATGCTTGTTTTCTTTGTTAAAATTTTCCCTGTTTCAACTTTAGAGAGGATGTCTGAACTCCGCTAACCTTTTGGGTCTGGGCCTGCAAAAATTGCCACAAGATCCCTGTCCTTCCTAAGACCATTCAGTAGGGCAGAAACACAACATGTCCAGTGTGGAGCTACGTGGACCAGTGGGTTTCCCATAACAGGTGTGACCCTCTGACCCTGACAGGGCTCAGTCAGAAAGGGTCAGGAGGTGATGCGAAGACAGTGTGGCGATGGCCACAGGGCTGCAGGCTCATTGTCCTTTCTCTTCTTGGCAGTACTGACGTGTTCATCTGCACAAGCCCCATCAAGATGTTCAAGTACTGTCCCTATGAGAAGGTAAGGCATGCATCTCGCTCTGGACAGCCCTTACCTTGGGGTGTAGACCAAGGCTGACGGCTTGCCTCAGCTGATGGGAAGGTGCAGGCTCAGTGCCAGGTCCTCCTGCTCCCCAAGGCCTTCTCCAGCCCCACTTGCAGGCCCCAGCCCCTGTGTGGATGGAGCCTTGTTATGGTGACGTGGGCTTAATGGGATGGGTACCCATCAACATTTTGGGGCAGTGTCATTTGTCAGATGTCCCTGTCCCTGAGCACTTGTGACAAGTAAGGAAGAGAGAGCCATGTATGGTGAGAGTCTAGAGGGTCTTGGACACCTTCACATGAAAAGCCTCATGAAGTGGAGATAAGCAAAGTTCATTGTGCTACATATTCTCTCTTTTCTCCTTATTGAAAAGAAAGAGAATGGTACAAGATAGAGATTTTTTCTAGAATCTGGAAAGTTGGTTTCCAAATCCAGAGGATAACTGTTGCCAGGAAGAGGGTACTTGGCAGGGGATTTGGAGCCTGGCTCTTACCCAAGGTCTCTGAGCAGCTCTTCCTCAGCCCCGAAGGGTAGATTTCCAGCCAGGGCTGTGCTCTCAGGGGCTCCCAACCCTCAGGCATGCGTTCTAAGTGTCTGTACTTGCCTCTACTCAGTCCAGCTCCACGTCAGGGACTGCAGTTACACACTCAGCCTTGGTGAGCCTGCTCCGGCATTGCGCCGACTCTTGGTGCCATGCCCTCAGGGCATCCTGTCCTGTAGTTACCTTTGAATCCTCCAGGAGCGGGAGGTTAGTTAAGCCCAGGGGAGTGGAGTGTCTGGCCCAGTTTATGGGCATGGCATGAACAGTGAGGGCTGGGCCTACTCTTTCTAGTAAAAAGTCTCCAAATGAGGTGCCCTACGTTCAGCCTCCCACCGAGACTCCATAGAAATCAGTGTTTTTCAGCTCTGCAGCACCTTCTGAGTGAGAAACTCTGGCGGTGGCAGTGTGACCCTGACCAGCCATCCGGGGACACTGACGCAAGCCTCAGCTTGAGAACAGAGATGCGAGTAGGATGAGTGCTCGTGCTGATCTTGCATGGGGTGGTCAAGTGGCTGTTCAGGATCCCTTTGTATTCTTGGGGAGTTGGTCCCAGGACTACCCCCATCAAAATTTGCAGTTGCTCACGTCTCGTATTTATTGCCGCTCGATATTTGTGCATAGTGTGTGGACATCCTCTCATACTCTTTAAATCATCTCTAGATGACTTACCCTGCCTACTGCAGTGTAGATGATTCACGAATAACTATTACACTGTATTGTTTAGGGAGTAGTAGTAAGAAAATAAGTGTGTGCATGTTCAGCACATACTCAGTTGTTTTTCCTGAATGTTTCTGCTCTGTGGTTGAGACTTCATGAAATTCATGGATGTTTACTGGCGTGGGGCTGTGAAGGTGGCCATGTGCCCATTCCCGGGAGTGCTGCCTCAGTGGCAACTCCAGCCTGATGTGCCTGTCATGGGGCACCAGTGTGCACATGTATCCTTCCCTCCCTCATGGCGAACACACTGCTGTCTGCTCTGCTTGGCCAACGTTCCAAGGGTCCATCGTCTCTGTGTTCTGTTTCTAAATCTGACGTTCATCTGTATCCTTCTTCCTGTTGCCGCCAGCTCAGCATTTCTTTCCAGAACTCCTAATGTTGCTCCTAAACTGCCAGCTCATTGTAGTCCCACAGAGCTGATGAGGCATTTCGTGAGGCACATGGTGTCAACCCTGTCTTACTGGCTTCCTTTAGTGTCAATGTGGAGACTCCTGGCCCTCCTGGCAGGTCTGCCTGCCTCTCTCCATCCACGGTGCTCTCCACCTTCTGTTTGTTGAGCTTCTCTAGGTTCCAGACATCCTCCTCCTCGGCTGCCATGCTCAGATGTCTTCCCCAAGTTTCCTGACACAGTCTCTGAAGTCTATTCTTTCTCTCTTGTAAATCTATTGGTCTTGTTTCCTGTATGACTCCCAACACCATGTGGAATGGCTCTGCTGCGTCTGTCTCTGGCTTGTCACGTATTGTCCCCCACCAGGCTGAGGTCCGTGAGGGCAGTGACTCACAGTCGTGTTGACTGTGGACCTGCAGTGTCCAGCGCAGGGCCAGCCCCTAACCCTGGCACTCAGCATTCAGTATTTACTGGGAGTTGCACCAATTCCCAACCACCAAGGGTATGGTGGATGGATTAAAAAAAGACAAGAGAGCCAGGTATGGTGGCTCATGCCTGTAATCCCAGCACTCGGGAGGCAAAGACAGGAGGATTGCTGAGTTCGAGGCTTGTCTGGGCTACATAGTGAGCTCAGGGCCAGCCTGAACTGCAAAGCGAGACCCTGTCTCAAAAAAAAAAAAAAAAAAAAAAGACAAGAGAGGATCTTAGTGCATATATGGGGGCCCAGGATAGTCAAAGCTCTTATCTAGGTCCTGAGCTGCCACTATTTATTGATCGTGTCATTTCTAGAAGGGGTGAGGGATGGTGCAGGGAACAGTGAGGCGGAGAACACTGGCATGAGTGGGGTTCTAGCAACAAGGGAACAGATCTTTGATTAATGGGAAATTAGTTTCTTCCCATGGATTGTTTTTGTCTCTATAGGAGTTCTCTGTACGAGTCGTGCTGCCCTTAGGTGCATTACTGTCTTGCCATTCAAGATGGACAGCGCCACAAATCACTGAGATCTCCACAGGTACCAGTGGTTGGGGAGTTGTTCTCTTCCCACACACCCACTGCTGGTTCTTCAAGCAGTTACTTTGGGCCAATAGGCAGACTCAGACTTTTAATATGAAAAGCCAGCTGATGACTTTGTAGCTTGCTCAGGGTGGTCACTGTCAGGAATCAGATGGAAAGACTCGCTAATCAGCTGAGAGCTGTCAGCCACCTTTGTGTAAAGGTGTTTGTGACTTACTAGAGCCTCTAAGTTTCTAGGCACTCTCCTTCTGTTACTACTTCCAAGGTTTACAGCGACTCCCTGTGAAACAGGAATACCTTCCTGATTGGAGAGATGAACCCTGAGACTCTGAGAGGGACTCAGCTCATCTGCTGGTTCTAATAATCACACAGCCAGCTGGGCCTGGTCCCTGTCCACCTGTCCTGAGCTCGTCTCCAGCTGCTGTCCTCCTGTGGGCTGCTCCCTCCATATCCCTGGAGAGGATACAGAGCCAGCACACCTTTTGGAGGGATGGGTGTCAGTCAGCACTCCCTCTAGCACCCCAAGAGCTAATTTAACAAGAGTAGAGTCTATTAGAAGGATGTTGGTTTCAGAAGGGAAATAGGAAGCAGGTTTTACATGGCAGGGGGCAATCTATTCCAGTAAAGATGTTTCTAAGACATTGGAGTGACATTGCTGTCCTTCCTGGGGATTCATTGCTTCAAGAGTTACAACCCAGAAGAGAGATGCTCTTTTTTTTTTTTTTTGAGACAGGGTCTCGCTTTGTAGTTCAGGCTGGCACTGAGCTCACTATGTAGCTCAGGCAAACCTGGAACTCAGCAATCCTCCTGTCTCTGCCTCCCGAGTGCTGGGATTACAGGCGTGAGCCACCACGCCCGGCACTGTTTTTTTTTTTGAGACAGGGTCTTGCTTTATAGTTCAGGCTGGCCCTGAGCTCACTATGTAGTTGAAGCAAGAGAGGTACTCTTAAGTGTTACTTATAATCTCTTCCACAAGTCTTCAGTGCATGGGCTGAGTGCAGGTCCCTCACTTACGGTACCAGGGCCTTACTCAGGTGAAGCCACTGGCCTCTTTCTGATGGGACTGAGTCTCAGGCAATGAAACTCCAGGAAGGAGATGACTGATTGTCCTATAAAGCTGCTGGTGATGGAAGGAGAGGTGACCTTATTAGAAGACGGTAGGTCCTGACCATAGTAAATGAAAAGCACCAAAAATCCATGTCCACATTCATTCTACCTAGAGAGAAACACTGTTTTGATGTGTTTCTTTTTCGTTTTACTTTGATTCCTATTAAATATAATACATATAGTTTTGAAAATCTCATATGTATTAATGTATTTTTCCTGCTTAATATTAGATTTTTTAGCTTTATGGTTGCTAAATGCTATTCTTTAAAAATATGATTGTTCAAAACTGAAGATGTCTTATAAATTGGTCTTTGTATTGTTACATTTTTAGGCTAAGTTCTAATAAATAGCATCAGTGTGCCATATACAGGAAGGAGAAGCCTGGTGTATGTTATATCGAGGCTGTGTCCATCTCCACCAGACCAGCGGTGAGCGCCGTCCACACCTCCACTAACACAGGCTGGGTCAGCTGGTAGAGGAGGTGGGATGCTGGATGCAGATAGGAAGCAGGGAGATTGTGCAGCATATATGAGGACACTCTGGGTGTGTTTTTTTGGCCAGTGGCTACAAAAACTGTCTAGAAAGCAGGGTAAGCCAGGTGAGCGTGTTAACTTACTCACCTCCCAACCATCTGATATTAACGTAGCTCCTGCTGCACCACCTACCTCCCACCTACCATCCTGCCTGGCCCACTACCTCTGACCACCCACCCCTGCTCTGCTCGCCACTCTGCCTACCATCCTGCCTCACCCATCCCTGCCCACTGCAGGTGGACACTTCTTACCTTTCCTGACTGTGGCCAAAGGAAGTAGGTGTCTCTGGTTTCTCTGTACTGACACAGCTGGTTTTAAAGGGTAGGGGCTGGTCTAGGACAGGCACGCATGGTGTGTTGCCTCCATGGTAGCGCTGTCTGTGCTAAGACTTCAAACCATTCTTGTAGGTCCACTTTTGGCTCTGTCCGTTGGATTGAGATCACCATGGGAATTCTAGTTGTGAATTTTTTTTTTTTTGAGACAGGGTCTCGCTTTGTAGTTCAGGCTGGCCCTGAGCTCACTATGTAGCTCAGGCAAGCCTTGAACTCAGCAATCCTCCTACCTTTGCCTCCAGAGTGCTGGGATTACAGGTGTGAACTACCACATCTGGCACCATGGGAATTCTAAGTGGGAACCTTTCTCCACAAATGGTCTTTTCTGAGAACCTAGTCAAAAGAAAGGAACCTGGGCACGGTATCTTATGCCTGTAATCCCAGCACTCCGGAGGCAGAGACAGAAGGATTGCTGTGAGTTCGAGGCTAGCCTGGGCTACATAGTGAGCTCAGGACCAGCCTAAACTAAAAAGTGAGACCCTGTCTCAAAATAAATAAATAAATAAATAAATACATACATACATACATACATACGTAGGGCTGGAAATTTAATTAAGTGGTTCCAGTGCCTGCCTAGCAAGTGCAAGGTTCCTGGTTCAATCCCTGGTAACCACACACAATACTGGAATGCCAGGCGTGGTGGTTCACTCCTGTAATCCCAACACTCAGAAGGCAGAGGCAGGAGGTTTGTTGAATTCGAGGTTTGCCTGGGCTACATAGTGAGCTCAGGACCAGCCTGAACTACAAAACAAGACCCTGTCTCAAAAAAAAAAAGAAAAAGAAAAAAAGCCAGGTAGCCATGCTCTTTCTCTGTCCCACACCAGAATCAGAATGGGCTGCATCCAGGTTACCAGAACCATCCTTCCTCCTGGTGTGTTCTTACATTTAAACTCAAACCTCTGGATAACAAGATTGCACTGGTTTAGCAGTATGCAGGCAGGGCTTTTTCCTATGATGATCCCACTAACCTTCCCAACCGCTCTACAGAGAAGGAACTGTCCTTATCCCTGTTTTACAGATGGGAAAAGTGAGTCATGGAGAGCTTAAACTGCTTGCCCAGGGTTAGCCGCAGGAAGGCAGTGAGTCACATGCCAGAGCCCAGGCTCTGCCCCCCTCTGCCACAACACCCCTCTTCTCAGGTTCCATGAGACTGGAATTTGAGTAGCATGATTTTTTGTTTTTCTCCCAAAAAGAGAGTTGCAAGTTCTTTGTGCAGAGCCATAACACTGTAGCCTGACTTTTCCTAGTTCTGTAGGGGAGTAATCACATGCCACATTAAGAGAGGTACTGGAGTGTGAAGCATGTTCTTGTGCTTCAGAGGCTGCTTTCTGGATGATATGTTGGTGGAGTCTACTTTAGTTTTAGCAATAAATATTTGTTAAAGTACTTGCCTAGGAGACCCTGGCTTCAGTTCCAAGAAACACACACACACACACACACACACACAGAAAGCTAATGAGTGAAATTTCTTTGCACATTTTTACTCCACATTGTCCAGTTACTCCCAGTATGTGGGGCTCTGGTGCACTTATGTAAAAGACCCAGTGCTTTCTTCTACCATGTGAAGAATCATAGGTTCTTTTAGAAATGGTCTGTGAGCCACCACATGGCTGCCACCCTGTAGCCTTCCTGTGGGGCTAAAAGTGCATTTTTGGTTCACACCAGTTATCTTAGTCTGGTTGTGGTTGTTGTAACAAACTATGGGAACCAGGTAGTTTATGAAAAAAGAGGTTTATTTTGGCTCATGGCCCCAGAGGCCAGAAAACCCAAGATCAAGATGTTGCATCTAGTTATTATCTGGTGAAGGCCTCTTGTGGCTTCAACTCAAAGAGGAAAGCAGAATGGCAAAGGGTCCCAGCTGAAGAGGCAGAACAGGAGCTGTGGTCTCCACTTACATGGCCCCATGATCAGGGTAACTAATCCAGGCCCATGAGAGCAGGGACTCTGACTTCTGCATGAGGCTCTATTGTGTTCATGAGGCCTCACCCTTGTGAGGCAGACACCTGCTAACCCCACTGCACTGAGGAGTTTCAGCCCAATGTGAGTTGCAGTGAGGACAAACCACATTCAAGCCATAACACCAGTATATATATATATATATTTTTTTGCTTTTGAGACAGGGTCTCGCTTTGTAGTTCAGGCTGGCCCTGAGTTCACTATGGTGCCCAGGCAAGCCACCGCGAACTCAGCAATCCTCCTGTCTCTGCCTCCTGAGTGCTGGGATTACAGGCGTGAGCCACCACGTCCCGCACTGTGGTATGCGGTGTTGATTGCTGGTGGGCATGTCTCCACGCCCAGCATTATATGTGGTTACCGGGGATTGAACTCAGGACCTTGCGCTTGCTAGGCAGGCGCCGGAACCACTGAGCTAACCCTCCAGCCCTTTTTTTTTTTTTTTTGAGATAGGGTCTCACTTTGTAATTTAGGCTGGCCCTGAGCTCAATGTGTAGCCTAAGCTGGACTCAAACTCACAGCAATCCTCCTGCCTCTGCCTCCCAAGTGCTGGGATACCAGGCGAGAACCACCACACCTGGCATGTGGCATATGATACTGACTGCTGGTGGGCGTGAGTCACCACGCCTGGTATTGATGTATGTGTTTACTGGGGATCAAACTCAGGACCTTGCGCTTGCTAGGCAGGCACTGGAACCACTGATTTAAATCTCCAGCCCATGGCTAAATTTTGTAGCATATGAGTTATATCTCAAAAATGACTATAAAGATAGAATAAAAGAAAATTATTTTTTCTAATATGAGATTGAACTGCAAGGATAAACATATGCATTCTCAGTTATTGCTAAAGATTTTAATATCCCTCTCCTAGGAGCTAGTAGAAAAAAAAATAACAACAAATTATTTAGAATGTAGAAGCTTTGAACAGCACCCAGCTTAGCCAAAATGACATCTGTGGAATGTGCTGTGGCTGAACACAGTGATAGAGAACCTTTATGAAGACAGGTCCTATCTTGATATGATGACTATATTAAAACAACTGAATTGTACACTTCTAAGTGGGTAGATTTATAGCAAGTGAACTACACATCTCAAAAGAAAATGGACTGTGCAGGAGGTTCAAATTTCTAATATCAATCCTGCTTCTCTGCTTAAGGCTAGTCATTTTATCACTGTGACAGAGACTGTGGACAGAAGTGTTGATACCTTTCCTTGTAAGGGCCCTGGGTCAAGCCATCTATCTTGAAAACCTCTGGGCTTTGTGGTGTTGTCTTTCAGATAGTTTGTCTCCTTCTTGCGCTCTCCCCTAAAACCTACCTTAGAGCCTGTTCACCTGCAACGACCAGTCTAGTTTGGAGAGTCCAGCTCTGAGCTCAGGTCTGGTCCTGAGCCTGAGAGCCACATGGCTTGTGGAGCACCAGGAGCTGGATGGGTAGCTGTGTCTGTCCTGTCTGTTCCCCTGCTCTTTGTTGGCACCATTTTCTCCAGCATCTTCCTTCCTCCATCTTTTATGATTGCTGGGCTCTTGACTCCTGGGCATTCTGCCCACCGCCCTAGGCCTTGGAGAGAGGGCTTGTGTCTAGATGTCCCCCTAAAGCCTCATGAAGTTTTCACAGGTTGGCTGGGTTTATAGTCTGTGATGCTGGGATCAAGGCTGTCTGATTACTAAATGAACCCATTGGTTTGGGAAAGTTCTGGACTGGATATGGGAAGGCCCTCCCTGGGTGTGAATGCTACCCACCCTAAGGGCCCATAGCCTGGATGGGCATAAAGGGACAGAAGGGAGGCAGGTCGGCTCCTGCTGCTTCCTAACTACCTGCTTCTTTGCTGCCTTCCTGCTTTCTGCCTACTATGAACTGTTTTCTTCTGTGTGAAGCCCCTCTGCTTTACCCCCTGCCTTGGAACCTTTTAACTGTGAACTGAAACCTCTATAGAGCTGCTAGCCAAAATAAACCTTTCCTCCTTTAACCTTGGTTGTCACGCGTTTTGTCTTAGCAACAAGAAAAGTAACTAAGATGTCTCTCCAACAGTTCTTTATACACATGTAGTTTAGATTTTGTTTTACTCTTTTCTAATTTTGGTTTAGAAATGATGATGCCATTTTTACTTGGATAAAAAGTTATCCATTTGTTGAGCTGAGTTATTTTGTCTGATTGGTTTATTTTGTGGTACTGGGGATTGAACCCAGGACTTTCACACCGAGCTCTATCTCCAGATCTTTTTCTTTTTTCTTTTGATGTGGGGTCTTGCTAAGTTGCCCAGGTTGTGTTTGAACTTGATATCTTCCTGCCTCTGCCTCCCAAGTAGGTGAGATCATAAGTGTGTGACACCACACCTGGATGGCTAAATTGTTTTATCCCTAGTATTTTCAGGAACCAAATGAGCAGCACTTCCCCAAGAGGACAGCAGCTAATAGCCCTAATGGATGGTCCTGTTCCATTCTTGTCCTGTACTTGGGTCGTCCCTCTGAGGCAAACCTGGCTAAGGGGCAACACTACCCCTCTTTGCATACTGCATCTGTGACATCAGTGAACCTACCTTGACTTCTATCATCCTACACCACCCAGGGTTGACCTTTGGGCACGCTGCTAGTGCTACATACACTGTTGGGTTGACAACAAGGGAGGGCTTGCATGTGTGGAAGTAAAGCGTACACTGGAGTCTCAGAACCTTCTGTTCAATTTTGCTGTAACCTAAAGCTGCTCTGAAGAATAGGCTAAGACCGGGGCCGGAGATTTAGCTCAGTGGTTCTGGCGCCTGCCTAGCAAGCGCAATGTCCCTGTTTCTATTCCGGTAACCACATACAATAATACCGGGCATGGTAGCTCACGTACCACATATCACAAATGCCTGGTTTGGTGGCTCAAGCCTGTATTCCCAGCACTCGGGAGGCAGAGGCAGGAGGATTGCTGAGTTCGAGGCTTGCCTGTGTTGCATAGTAAGCTCAGGGCCAGTCTGAACTGCAAAGCAAGACCCTGTCTCAAAAAAAAAAAAAAAAA
>PVIC010001807.1:29001-43902 GCA_004025085.1 Thryonomys swinderianus | reverse complement strand
GTGAAGTGCCTGCCTTGTATGTGAACGGCCCTGAGATTCTATCTCCAGCACCACAAAATAAATAAAAACACATGCACATAGTGAATGAAGTCCTGTTGGCTCCATATTCTCATCAGCATTGGGTGTAATCTGGCCCTGGATGTTGGCTATTGTGCTGGTGTGTGGTAGTATCTCCTAGTTTAAACTTACATTTCACCGATGATGTCAAACATTTTTTTTTTTGAGACAGGGTCTCGCTTTGTAGTTCAGGCTGGCACTGAGTTCACTATGTAGCCCAGGCAAGCTTCAAACTCAGCAATCCTCCTGTCTCTGCCTCCTGAGTGCTGCTGGGATTACAGGTGTGAGCTACCACGCCTGAGCCACCATGCCGGGCACTGTGGTATGTGGTATTGATTGCTGGTGGGCATGAGTCTCCATGCCCAGCATTGTATGTTGTTACCGGGGATCGAACTCAGGACCTTGCGCTTGCAAGGTAGGCGCTGGAACCACTGAGCTAACCCTCCGGCCCCATCAAACAGCTTTTTAAGCATATAGTTTAGTTCTGTGTATTTATTTGTACCTTTTCTGGGGGGCTTAGCAGGGATTGAGCTCAGGACCTTGTGCTTGTGAGGCAGGTGTGGTGCCACTGAGCTAAATCCCCAAACCCTCCTCTATTTATCTGATAAGGAAGTATTCAAATCTTTTGCCTTGTTTTTCATGAAGTTGTTATATATATAAAATTATGAAAGTCTTTTATGTACTCTAGAAACAAGTCTTTTATCTAGTAATGTGTTTTGTAGATATTTTCCAGTTTGTGACTACTCTTTCATTTTCTTTTCTTTCTTTTTTTTCTTTTTAAAATTTTTTTGAGACAGGGTCTGGCTTTGTAGCTCAGGCTGGGCCTGAACTCACTATGTAGCCCAGGTTGGCCTTGAACTCTCAGCAATCCTGCCTCTGCCTCCTAACGGCTGGGATTGTGTGTGAGCCACCATGCCTGGCATTGTGGTATATGGTATGTGGGGATCAAATTTGAGACTTTGTGCTTCCCAGGCAGGCACTGGAACCACTTGAGCTAAATCTCCAGTCCTGTCCTTTCATTTTCTTAACAGTATATTTGAAGAGCTAAGTTTTTTAAATTTAGCTTTTATATTAGGTTATGATCTATTTTTATAGGACAGAAGGGACAAAAACAATCTTTTTTTTTTTAAAAAAAATCCATTTTAGACACATAGATTCACTTGTTTCTCTGTTTAAAAGACCATCTGAAATTTCTTGGTACCTTTGAGTTGATTTAAGAAATATCTTTCTTAAGAAGAGATCCTTTGAACAAAATGTCTCTTTAAGTGTAAAGATTACACTGCCTTGATTATTATAGTTTATAGTAACTCTTGAGAACAGTATGAGTTTTCCAACATTACTTTTCATTTCAAAACTTATTTTGATCATTCAGAATCCTTTTATTTCTATATAAATTTTAGAACCAGTTTGCCCATTTTTGTAGTGAGCCCGGTGGGAATTTGATGACAGTTGAATCATAGCTATAGAACTTTATAGTATTGAATCTTTTGATCCGTGAATGAACACACACAGACACCTTCATTTATTTAATTTCTCTCAACAGTGTTCTATAGCTTTCAGTGTACAGGTCTTGTGTATATTTTATTAATGTTGTCTCCATCTCATATCGGGTCTTTTTTGGCATAGAGATTTTAATTTTTTTGAGACAAGGTTTCACTTTGTAGTTCAGCTGGCCCTGAGCTTACTATGTAGCCCAGACAAATCTCAAATTCAGCAGTCCTCCTGCCTCTGCCTCCTGAGTGCTGGGATTACAGGCTTGAGCCACCAAGCCTGGCATTAGTGGTATGTGGTACTGATTGCTGGTGGGCATAAGTCACCATGCCCAGTATTGTTTATGTGGTTACAGGGATTGAACTCAGGACTTTGAACTTGCTAGGCAGGTGCCAGAACTACTGAGCTAATCTCTGACCCTTAATTTAATTTTTAATTAAAATTTTATTCTGATAAGTACACATACTATAAAACTACCATTTTAGCCAGGCTTTTTTTTTTCTTTTATTTTTTTTTTCCTTTGAGACAGGGTCTCCTTGTAGTTCAGGCTGGTCCTGAGCTCATTATGTAGTCCAGGGTAGCCTCGAACTCACAGCAATCCTCCTGCTTTTGCTTCTAGAGTGTTAGGATTATAGGCGTGAGCTACCATGCCTTGCACTGTGGTGTGTGGTACTGATTGCTGGTGGGCATGAGTCACCACACCCAGCATTGTGATTTGTGGTTACTGGGGATGAATTTAGGACCTTTAGCCTGCAAGGCAGATGCTGAAAACACTGAGATAAATCCATGGTGCCCCATTTTAGCCATTTTAAGCATACAGTTCAGTCTATATAATTTTTTTTTTGAGACAGGGTCTTTCTTTGTGGTTCAGGCTGGTCCTGAGCTCACTATGTAGCCCAGGCAAACCTCAAACTCAGAAATCCTCCTGCCTCTGCCTCCTGAGTGCTGGGACTACAGGCATGAGCCACCATGCCTGGCACTGTGGTACTAGTGATTGCTGGTGGGTGTGAGTCACCATGCCTGGTATTGTATGTGGTTACTGGGGACTGAACCAGAGACCTTGTGCTTGCTAGGTAAGTGCCAGAACCACTGAGCCGAATTTCTGGCCCAGTCTATATAATTTTTATACTGTTGTAAATGACATTTTTATTTAATTGCAATCTCCAAATGAATAGAAATACAAATGACTTTTGTACCCTGACTTGTATTCATAGTTTTAGTTGATTTTCTGTTCAAAAGTTGTGGTTTCTAAAATTTAGTTATAGTAGTAACAGCTCTTTCTCTGTACTGGACAATACTCTAAATGTGTGTATTAATCAGCTTTACATTGCTATAACAAATACGTGAGCTGAATCAACTTATAAAGAGAAAAAGGTTTATTTTTGCTCACAGTTTTCAGTTCATGATCTCTTGGCCCTGTTGCTTTTGGGCCAGTGATGAGTCAGCACATCATGATGGAGCAAAACCACTTACATTGTGACTAGGGAGCAAAAGGAGGACGTGGAAGGGATCAGCTTTCTAATGTTCCCTTCAAGGACATGTCCTCCATGACCCAAAGACCTCCCATAAAGTCCCATCTCTTAAATATTCTACTGCTTCCCAGTTGCACCACCCTGGGGACTGAGACTTATTAATATATGGTGTTTGGGAGGCATTTAAAATCCAAACCGCAGCAGTGCTCTGCATTGATCTCACTTTATCAGACCACAACAGCAACGTTCTGAGAAAGCTGAGTCTTGGGAGGCTCAGTAGCCTCCCCACAGTCCAGCTCCTCCATTCCTAGATCTTGGAGTGGGCTGATGGCTGTTAAACTTCCAAAACCAGAGCCTCTCCTGAGTGCTTACTCTGCACCTGGCAGTGCTGAGGTCCGTACTCTCATTTTCCCGGTTTTTCCCAGAAGAAGTGGTGAGGCAGGTACTGTTACTTTCCCTGTTAACCACCATGGAGCCAAGTGCTGAGCAAGGCCCCGCTGTGGAGGGCAGTCCTGCCTGCAAGAGAGCATGGTGGTGAGGGGTCCATAGCCACAGGCTGCCAGAAGGGAGTCCAGGGGCACTCTATCCACAGCCGATCTGCCTGAACCACCTCAGGAACTAGGTAGATCTGTGCTTTATCATGGGAGATCATTCAGAGCAGAGTGCCAGTGGGACCCTGCAGGCCTGCCCCTATTGGAAGAAATGCCACCTGGGGGGAAAGGCCAACTGGGTAGTTGAGTTGTATGAAAGAAGGGGAAGTGCCCAGTGCCCAGTAGCTGGCAGGTGCAGGTGTCTTGCAAGGCCTGCAGTGGCAACATCAAACTCTAGCACCTCTGCTTTCTGTCTGTCTATCACCCTGCAGTTTGCCCCTCTTCCCTCCTCCAGCCAGCAGAATACTGGCTGCAGGCTGAAGTCTGGAGTCCTGCGGCTTTTCCCAGCCTCTCGGGCTGCTGCTCTGTGGCCTGTCTCAGTGTCCTGTCATGAGTGGTCTAACAGTGCCTGTGACAGCTGATCCCCCAGCTGTAAACTCTGAGGGCAGAGCTCATTCTGTGGTCCTTGCACATCCAGGAGGAAGGAGCTTCTGAGCACGGTGGTGGCTGGTGTGGCTGTCCTCGGAGGCTGGACATCGAAGGCTTGCCTTGTCGCCCCGGAGACACAGGGCCTGGGTCTGAGCTGTGACCCTGCTGTGTTCTAACTATGGAACATGGACACAGGGCATGCTGTCCTTGAGCATCAGCTTCCCGAGTGGTCCCTTTCCTTCACAGTGCTGTGGTACTGGGCGTGCCTCATTGTCCCTGCTCTGTCTCATGTCACTGTTTTCATCCCTTGCCGTTCACTTCAGTATGCCTGGGTGGAGAAGCACTTTGGTCCTGACTTTCTGGAGCAGATCGTGCTGACCAGAGACAAGACTGTAGTTTCCGCTGACCTCCTCATAGACGACCGGCTGGACATTATAGGCAAGTGGCCTGCAACAGGGAAGGCGTGGGGGAAGCAGGCCTGGGGCCCCATGTCCCCTTTCCTGAGTGATTACTTCTCCGTAGCTTCCTTGTCTTTGCCTGCCCATCACGGCACCCGGTCTTGTCAGGCATCCAGGCCAGAGCTGGCAGTCTCCTGCTAGGGAGACAAGATCTTTTCAGGGTATCACCTGGAGTAGGGAACTAGGGGAATCAGGAAGTTCAGGCCCCAGCTTTAAGCTTCACTTGCTGAGTGGCCACCAGCAAGTCACTTCACACTTCCTCAGTCTTGCCTTTTTCATGTGAAATGAGGACTTGACTCTGAACTTCAGATCTTTGCTTTTAGCAGCAAACTCCCCTCCCTTTTTTTTTCCTCTGCTCAAAAAGAGTTTGGACTGAGCCTAGAAAGCAGAGCATAGTTTCTTTGTTTCAAGGTGGTTTGAGCACTGTATTGGTCCTTGTTGCTTACAGATGACTCTTTCCCAGAAAAATAACCAACCAGACAAACAACCCACCAGCCAGCAAAAAGAGAGGGCCTAGGTAGGCATGGTGGCACACGCTTGTAGTCCCAGCACTCAGGAGACTGAGTCCCAGCAAGTCTGGGATTGCTGTGAATTTGAGGCCAGCCTGAGCCCCATAGTAAGTTCAAGGCCAGTCTGAGCTAATAGGGAGACCCTGTCTCAAAAAACAAAAACAAAACAGGAAGAAAGGAGAAGGCATCATTTAGCTGAGAGAGTGGAGTAGGTGAGCTTCAGACTCAGTGGAATCATGTCCGCACTCAGTTTCCTTGTCTCCTATCTATCCTGCCTTGTTTATAGCATCGCAGGCAGCGTCTCCTTTGGGAGTCTTCATAGCTGCAGGTTAGTCTATGCTTTTGGACACCCCAGTGGGAAAATCCACAATACTTCTTTACATTCTGTGTGTCTAGAAGGTGGTGTTCACAGAGAGCACCCACAGGGACAGGGCCAGATCCTCTCAAACTTGTGGTTTCCGGGGAAACTCAGGGCCACATGGGGCCTGGTGGGCTCCTGTCTCTGACCACTGGAAGAGGGAGAAGCCTGTGTGGAGGAATCCAACAGAACTTGCCCCATCAGCAGTGCCAGTGGGGATGGGAGGGGACCGAAGCTTGGAGAGCCTGGGGGAGCTGTGGTCAAAGCTGGTGAGCTGGCTCGGAGCAGTGCTAGGTGGCCAGGCATGCGGCTCACCTCAGACACTGCAGACATAGTGGCGGTGTGGACACTGCAGTCATTGCTAACACTGTGTGCGCTGCATTTAGTACTGGCTGTGCAGCACCTCATCTGATCTTCATGGCCCAGGAAAGGTATTTTACAAGCTCCACTTAAGGAAATAGTCCCACAAGGCACTGTAGCTGTGCCCCAGGCTCAGGGCCTCTGTCTGAAGTGCTGCTTTCCTCCCACAGGGGCTGAGCCTCACCCCAGCTGGGAGCACGTCCTCTTCACATCCTGCCACAACCAGCACGTGTGGCTGCCTCCTTCCCGCCGCCGGCTGCACTCATGGGCAGATAACTGGAAGGCCATTCTGGACAGCAAGCGGGCCCGTTGACTGCTGTACCGTCACTCTCCCTGACTGACTCCAGGGCTGCTGTTCAAGCCTGTGGACCTGTGGTTCCCTCCTGACGCATGGGCCAAGACACCTCCTACGCATGCCTCTTTGCCAGCCCTGCAGGCCTTAACCCGCTCTTGGGTAGGGCTGGGCCCCTGGACACCTGGACAGAGACATGCACCCGGGAGGTTTGGCTTCACCTCAGACAGTGGTGCCAGGTTGCCTGGGGCCCTGGGCTCAGGCCAGGGTGTTGTTGAGACCAGCAGCCCTGGCTACTCACTAGGGGAGAGGCTGAGCTGTCAGGGCACCTTAGTGTCCAGGTCAGCCATTGTCAGCAAGCACCAGTAATGTGACCACCCAGGCACTTCTGATGGGCCCAAGGTCCTCACTGTCCTGATCACAGTACCCATCCTACTTGCCCAGCCTGTCTGGACTGTGCAAATGGCCTATCATGTATTCAGCAAACACTCAGCAGTTTCCAACCACCAGGCCCTGAACTGGGTGACAACAGTGGCCTTGACTGTGACCATCTCCAAGGTATCTCAGGGCCCAACAGAGTCAGCAGGCTGAGTGTTTGTTGAATGTATGAGAAATAAATGATGTTCACTTATGGCCTCCTCTAGCTTCCACCCCAAGATCCTCCAGTGTGAGGCCTCTCGGGAACCGGTGTCTGGGGTCACACACACTGATGAGAAGAGTGGCAAGATGCATCGCCACCACCACTGCCTCTGTGCTCTGCCAGTCCGTGTGAACTGTCAGCAAAGATCAAGGCAGCACTGCCCTGCGTGTGGGCGGGCAGCCCTGGGGTTGGCTTCCTCCCCGCCTACCCTGGGTCTCCCTGGCTTCTGCTTTTCTTCCTGGCAAGACCCCGAGCCCTGACTTTTATTTCTCCGAGCAACTGAAAAGACACAGGTGGAAGCAGCCATTTCCTTGCTGTACTCTTGAGAGGTTCGGGGGCTACCCTTGAAGAGAACATGAGTCACTCACACTTCTAATTTGTCCCACCTCTGGGCTCCTCCTGGCAGCCTGTTTTGCCTCTTGTGACTGGGACTCTGGCTACCTTGGGGTTAAGGCCAGAAAGGAAGAACTGTGTCTCAGGGTTGCCTGAACTTTCTGGCTTTTAGGGTCCCACAAACTTGAGCTCTAGCACCCCACCTTGTGGAGGAAGGGCCTTTCTGGGCTCCATCGCCCCAATTCAGAGGGGCAAGGTTTTCAGCTCTTCCCAGCTCAGGGAAGCCCCCTGGGCTCTCACATCGGTTTTGGAAAGATCTTTAGGTTCTGGGGCTGCAGATTTAGCTCAGTGGTTCCAGTGCCTGCCCCGCAAGTGCAAGGACCCTGGCTCAATCCTTGATAACCACATACAACGATACCAAGTGTAGTGACTTACACCGACAACCAATCAATACCATATACTACAGTGCTGGGCATGGTGGCTCATGCATATAATCCCAGCACTCAGGAGGCAGAGGCAGGAGGACTGCTGAGTTCGAGGCTTGCCTGGTCTACATATTGAGCTCAGGGCCAGCCTGAACTACAAAGTGAAACCCTGTCTCAAAAAAAAAAAAAAAAAAAAAAACTAAAAAGAACAAAAAAAGAAAGAAGGAAAGAAAGATCTCTATGTTCTGTCTGCTCAGCTTGGGGAGGAGGGGCTTCCCAAGGATTCATCAGCCTAGTTTAGGGATGAAGACTTGCCCTAGGCTCCATCGCCCTGGCGTGGGGAGGAAGTCCACCCACCAGGTCCTATTACTCCAATCAGGGAGCAAAGGGCCCCTGAGCTCGCCAGCGCCGCTCCCCGTATGCTGCCTCCTCCCGCAGCACACTTTATTTCTTGCGCTGGGGGATGGCGCTACAGGTCATTCTGATGAGGAGTGGATTGAGGTTGCAGAAGGGATTCTGAAGCCAGCGGAGGCCAGGCTGCCCTGACCTGGGGTGGCTCCCCAGCTGCTCCCAGATCCTGCCACTTGAGAGGAGGAAACAGCTGTTGGCTGAGGGCATGCGCAGGAGTCCCCTTTGTGAGGCCAGGAGGATACGTGATGTGTGGGACGAATGAGTCACCTGCTTGTGATTCCTGGTGCTGAGCTTGGTTCTCATCCTCCCTGCAACAGCAGGACCGGCCCTTCACCTCAGCACCCTTCTCACTTTATGGCTGCTCACTGTGTGTCTGCCTTCAGAGGGATCCTGGGGTGGGTAAGGGCACCTGCCCCTGGCATAGCCCTCTGCGTGGGTGGGGAGCCTTGTCCTGCACCTACTGTGTGCTAAATTCAAGCATGCGGTGGTGGGTGAGACCCACCCAGTGCTGCCCTGAAAACACTGACAATAGTAATTCAGGAAGTAAAAAGCAACATGGCTCATTTCTACTCCGGGGCCTGTGCCAGGGGTGGCAGGAATCCCCTGCAGGAGCTTCCCCAGCTCTGACTAGGCTTCCCTTTTTTTCTGCAGAGGAGTAACCAGGCCCAGGCTGGACCTCATGCAGAAGACTCAGCGGGGACCTGCGTCAGGTCTCTGATAGTCCTCACGCTTGTTCTGGGGACTCCTGGGCAAGCTGGAGGACAGGGTCCCTCTGTCCACACACATCGGGGAACACTCAGCAGGAGTGGGGTGGCCCTGATGCCCCTGGAGACCTCCCCAGCCCATGAGTCCATCAGGTGAGGGGCTGGCCTGACTGCCCCGCTGGTCCCACAGCTACAGCAGGAAGGTTACATTCTGAGTCCTGGCAACTGACTCCTTAGAAACCTCTTTGAACTGAAGGCTACTGCTGGGAGTCTTAGAGCACTTTCAAAACTCAACCCCACAGCTGCCACATTTGTTCTCTGCCCAGCTGGAATCACTTGCCTCAGGACAGGCAGCACTGGAGCAGGATAATTAGTGCAAAGGAACAGAAATAATTGCTGGTGTGAAGAGGCTTCTGAACAGAGCCCACCAGACAACAATCCCAGGGTGCCTGGCGGGATGGAAGCCAGGTGCTAGGAGGAGGCCCAGTGCTGGGGACCAGTGCAGGGCCTGAGGCCCAGTTCCAGAGCCAGCCCCTGTGCAGGCTGGGCAGGGTGAGGCACAACCTACAGAGCTGTGAGGCCTGTCTGTGCCATACCCTGCCATACATGGCCACCACTGTCCTCAGAGTCCTGGCAGGGGCACGGTGCCCACAGCAGCCGAGGACTTGCACCAGGATCCCGGAGCTTCACTGTTCTCTCGTCCGGTTTCGCCCGGTCAAAGTTGCATGGAAGCCTGTGTTTTTCTTCGGATCCTGTTGGTAAACCCAGTTTCAGACAGGAGAGCCAAGCTTGCTTCTGTCTGGGACGAAGTCAGCTCCATCTCAGTAAGGCAGAGCATCACGTAGGGAGAAAGAAGCTGGGGCCTCAACGGCAGCTGAGAGGCAGAGTGGGAAAGAGTCCAGTGCCTGTGTTTGTGGGAACCTCTTCAGTGTTTGTTTTTTTCTTTTAACAGTTCTGAAGAGTGAATCTAAAATTTAGTCTCAAGTAAATTGCCCAGGTCATTATACTCCCCCTACCTCAGCCTCTCAGCTAAGATTGCAAGGGTGCACCGTCACACCCAGCCTTCTTCAGCCTTGGCTCCGTCTGGGCCCCAGTCTGTGGGCACTGAGTGCCCCACATTCAGGGCGGGCCTCCCTCCTGTTTGCTGCCCCACATGCCCATCACTTCACACCCTCACAGACATGCCTAGAAGGGCACTTTACCAGTCTGCTAGACTTTTCTCAGTCTATTCTTTGGCAATTAAGAGTAACCATTGCAGGGTCCTTGTCATCCTCCTGACCTGCTCCTCGGTTCCTATCTGAACAGGGTATCCTCTGTCCACTGCTCCATGAGCTTGTCCTCTGTGAGCCTTACGAGGCTCTCTGATGCTGTTGCTACACACTGTACCTCGCCCTCGTGGACAGACCACGCTGACCTAAAGGTGTGTTGTCCCTGAACCTGCTGTCTGGCCAGGGGCAGGCAGGGCACAGGTCACTTCCGAAGGAGTCACAAACAACTCTGCTTAGAGTCCTCTAGTCTTTGAGTTCCAAGAATCCATCTGAGGGCTGCAGCTCCATCCTTTCTGGACACAGGTCCCGGGTTCCCCAACTGGGGCCATCCTCCCAGATGGCACTTAACAAAATCCATGAAACCCCTCACTCCTGGGTGCTGATGGATACGTCAGGGACATGTCACCACTGTCCTTGTTTGTGCCTTTCCTCACAAAAGCCTTGAAGCCATGCTGTTCCTCTCTGCGGAGGAGAAGCGGGCTCGGAGATATGCCAAAACTTTGTCAAGGCCACAGGCCCAGGCTCAGGCTGGGCTCACTAAGTCCTCCTCTTAGCCATGTGCTCTTTTTTCAGACATCCACATACCAAGACAAATACTAGTGTCCTGCAGCTGAGAGCTGAGACCAGAACCCTGCTGCTGGGTCTGTATGCCCACTTCTGTGCCAGGGGCCCAGGGCGGGACTCCCTGAGATAACAGAGCTGTAAGCCTTCTGTTTTGCGGTTTGAGTCTTATGTGAGTGATTGTCCTCAAAGGTTTCCACAACAGCATGTCCTTATTCACAGGGACACAGGTGCCAGGAGTCAGTGGGGAGGCCTCAGTGCAGCCCAGCTGCACACCGTAGCACAGGGGCCCGAGACTCAGTTGGTTACATGACAGATAATAGACAGTGGTAGACAGGGAGGGGGAGGAGGACGGGAAAGGGCAGGGAGAAGGAGCCATACTCAAAGCTGTTGCAGGAAACAAGCAGCAGTTACATGCTGGAGGCTTCGGGTGGGAGCAGCTGCAGGCCCTGCACCCTGGCCTGCGTCTCCTTCCATAGTGGCTCTGTGGTTCCAGATGGGACTGTCAGGACTGTTTTCTTTAGAGTGGTCCAGAGCTGGGGGCTGAGTGCTGATGAGAAGGCCAAAGAAAAACAGCTGCCGTAGGAGTTGGGAGTCACAGGCATGTGCGCGTGCACACACACACACAAACACATGGACAATGCACATGTTCTCCAGGCCAGCCTGGGCGCGAGATCAGAATGACAGTGAAGTTGCCATGTCCCTGTGAGTTGGGACCTGTTCCACTATCACTACAGCAGTGGCCACCTCCCCAGTGCTCACTCTTTTCCTGACGTGGTGCTCCCGTTTAGCCTAGAGATGAGCCATCTCTGTGTGGCTGGGAAGGGCGACCCAGGACAGGTGCACGATGGGTTTCTTCATCCCCCATTCGGCTTCCGATCTGGACTCTGTGAGGGCTCAGGTGTTCCCAGGAAGGCAGGGCCTGGGATCCAGAGCCAGGCCTCCATCTGAAGGTGGGCACAGAGACACTTAACCCACAGCAGAAACTGACCTGTGGAAAGAATCGACCACAGCCAGGCAATGTCTAGGAGGCCAGGGCTCCTCCACTGATGTGGCTTCAGTAGTCAGCCTGAGGAAGGAGGTGTCTTATGATTTAGATCTAAAATGTCCCCCAAAGCCTCACATGTTATGGAGACACCACAATCATCAGGGCTCTGACTTGTCCTCTCAGTCTATTTCCTCTGCTGGGAAGTGGGAGTTGGTCAGCCTCCATCTGGGATCTAACCCGGAATGCTGTGATCAGATGAGGTAACACATTTGCTCTTCGAAACAAGGTAGTAATTACAATAGTGGGTGTTCTGATGGGAGGCGGATTGTAGTTTCCCCAGGAACATGGAAATTCTCTCCAAAGCATTATTCTGGTTTGGCCACCAGGTGGCAGCCTGGCCTCTCCTAATAGTGTGGAGGATAGGGGAGGAGGATGGGCGGTACAGGCAGTTGTGAAGAAAGGAAGAGGAAGGGCCCAATTTCTTAAATCTCCTTCCTGCTCTTCCAACAGGCTGCTGTGGGCACAGGCCCTGTAGGTCATGGGTGTTATCAGGCTGAGGACTTGCACTTAGCCTCTGGGTGGAAGAACCTCATCCCAACTTGCATGTCCAGAAGGCACAAACCTTGACTTACCACTCACAAAATTTATGAGAGGCCTAAAAGAAAAGTCATTTTGCCTCCAGGTCAGGGGTTCACAGCTGGGTCTTGTTCTGGGTGCCTGCACCCAGCAGTGCTGTCTGTGTTGCTGCGGACAATGAGTAGGTAGGGTCTTCCCACCCGGCTCAGCTCCATCTTGAAGATGCTCAGGATCCTTAGACTTTCTCAAGCTGGTTGCTTCTAAGTCCCAGGGAGCCCGCTGCACCAGCTCTTTCTCCTGAGCTTCTGGGGGGATTCTGGTGGCCCCACACATCTGCAGACAGGCAGGACAGGCTGGGTTGGGAGCCACTTTTGCAGGCGTTGCATTTATCCACAGATGCTCAGGCCTGGGGACCAGGCTAAGGAGGACCTGTGAGTTTCAGAGAAGGCCAGGCCAGGGCCTGAACTGTAGTCTTCCAAAATTTACCTTCTAAACCAGTTGTGGTGGTACATGCCTATAATCCCAATACTCTGGGAGGCTGAGGTAGGAGAACTGCAAATTTGAGTCTAATCTGGGCAGTTTAGCAATTTAGCAAGAACCTATCTCAAAAAATTAAAAGGAGGGCCAGAGATTTAGGTTCTGGCACCTGCCTAGCAAGTGCAAGGTCCCTGGTTTGATCTTTGGTAACCACATACAACAGTACCAGGTGTGGTGACTCAGGCCCACCAGCAGTCAGTACCACATACCACAATGCCAGGAGTGGTGATTCACACCTGTAGTCCCAGCACTCAAGAGACAAAGGCAGAAGGATTGCTGGGTTCAAGGCTTGCTTGGGCTACATAGTGAGCTCAGGGCCAACCTGAACTACAAAGTGAGACTCTGTCTCAAAAAAAAGAAAAGAAAAGAAAAGAAAAGAAAAGAAAAGAAAAGAAAAGAAAAGAAAAGAAAAGAAAAGAGAAAAGAAAAGAAAAGAAAAGGGATCTGGAGAAGGATGTAGCTCAGTGCAAAGGCCTGGGTTCAATCTCTAGTATTGAAGGAAAAGGTTCACAGGCGAGGATCCACAGGAAACCAGCAGTTAAAAAGCTCTTTAATATGCAGGGAGAAGTAGAACCGAGGAGACGCAATCTGTGATGCAGTATCCAGGGGTTCTCTCATGTTTCTTCCAGCCAGGCTTTCCTCCTCAGAGAAACAGAATTGGCCATGGCGAGAGCGCTGCAGGTCACACATATGGCCACTGGAGGGCTCCAGAGTATAGTCTCTAGCTGCATGGATCCCTTCCTGCCACCTTGGGAGGTTTCTTCTCAAATCCATGAAGCCTGTAGGCAGGATCTGGAGCAGACCTGCCCCAGGTTTGAGACCTTTCCTGTTGTTTTCCCACCAGCCTTCCTTTCTGTCGCTGTGGTCAGAATGAGAGGACAACAGCTACTGCTGTTCCAGCTGACAGATGATTCATATCGACTGTTGCCTCACCTAAGTGACAGGCTGCTGTTCCAGCCTTGGGAGAAGACAGAAAAGTGGAGGTCCTGGGGTCCTGGCAGGGGAGAAGGCCTCCGAGGGAGCCCATGCAGAAGTCTGTTGTGGGCCCGGCCTACAAGCCTCTAGGAGGCTGTCTATGCAAACCCAACTTGGCAATCTGGTGGCGCTCAGGCATGTTCTGTTGACATATGGTTTCTTTTTTCAAGATACCTTTATGCGCCCCCATGGCAAACTCTCCAGAGGACTGGCCCAGGATGCCCAGGTGAGCAGTGGGGCAGTGAAGGGGGACTTTTGCTCAATGTCCTCCTGGGGGTTCAGTCCCTGTGCTAGTACCCAGCCCCGCTCCCATATTTTTGCCACCTCCTGGCTCCCTGGTGACACTTGAGCCCCCAACCTCTGAATAAGAGACATGCCCTCTTACTCATCATCATGCCCCATCCCTGGTCCAGCCTCCAGCCTCTTTCTTTCCCTCTTCACTGACTGCAGGCCTCGCCTACCTTCAAGCTCCCGTCATCCTCTAGAAAGTCCTCTACTGCACTCGTTACATGAAGCACCAAGCTCACTCAGCATCTAGGGGAGGAGGAGACTGGCGGATGCAAAGGATGGGGGATCCAGAAGGGAGGAAGGGGCCCACCACTTCCTGAACATTTGCCAAATGCCTTAGGATATCACTGATCTTCCCAAGTGGCCATGATGCAAGGTAAAGATAAACTCCTTTCAATTTTATAAAAACGGATGCAGAGAAAGCAGAGCCCAGGTTTAGCTCAACTCCCAAGCTGCGGTGCAGAGTCTGATGTGCAGTCAGCGTCGTGAGGCTGCAGACAGGAAGAGGCCCAGGGCGCCCGACAAATAGAAAAGGGTCACTCACACTGCAGGATGACTCACACTGCAGCCTCCCCCGTCATCCCCAGTCCCTCAAAAGGATAAAGGAAGGTACTTAAAATTCACAACCACACGAGGAAACCAGAGTGCTGCTGTTAGGAAAACAGACATCTTGCCAGAGATGTACAGGTGGAAGAAGCCGGCAGCAATGAGAGAAGTGGTTGTTTTGGATGATGGGAGCACTCAGGTCTGAACTGGGTGGGTGGGGGCACAGTGCCATGATGGATGACTGCAAGTCAGCTTTCCATTTATGAAGCACCTAGATAATCAGTTTAAAAGCCAAGAAGGGTTACTGGGATTCACGGTTTTGGAGGAATCATTGTTTGGCCCTGTAGTGAAGCAGCACATCATGGTGGGGATTTATGGTAGAATAAACTACTCCTTACATGACTGAAACTTAAAAGAGAGAGAGGGGGGGCCGGAGGGTTAGCTCAGTGGTTCCGGCGCCTGCCTCGCAAGCGCAAGGTCCTGAGTTCGATCCCCGGAAACCACATACAATGCTGGGCGTGGAGACTCACGCCCACCAGCAATCAACACCGCATACCACAATGCCGGGCATGGTGGCTCACGCCTGTAATCCCAGCACTCGGGAGGCAGAGACAGGAGGATTGCTGAGTTCGC
>PVIC010001807.1:0-28901 GCA_004025085.1 Thryonomys swinderianus | reverse complement strand
CCTTGGTAAGAGCCAGACATGCTCAGGGTGATGGAGAACACATGTGTCTGTATTTTGAGTGGGTAGGAGGAGTAAGTTTGGGCTTCTGGCCTGAAGAGACAGGCAGCGTCCCAACAGGTGGTGACACTCAGGCAGAGTGATAATCGCTCTCCAGACAGAACTTCAGGCACTGTCTGGGGTCCCCTCTGCTGTCCTGAGGGGAGCGTCTGGGAGGGAAACTGTACTCACAGTCTTAGTCCATTTTCTGTTTTAACAGAATGCTTGGTTAACAGTAAGCTTACCCTCCTGAGCTGGGGTAGTGTTAAGGAAAAGCTGCCTACTTAGCCGATAGTTTGGAGAATGGGGTGGAGGCAGGGCCTGAGCTTGGAGGGCCGAGCAGGACCGCAGGTGAAGGCTTCCTGAGTCTGAAGGGGGAAGGCCGCAGAGTTGGTCAGTTGCCCCAAGTGCCAACCACTCCTAGGTGTGGTATGTGAATTATCTCCTCTAACCCTTGAGGCAAGTGCTGCCAACACATGCACTGTGCACATGGTATGGGCTGAGATGTACACAGGGCAGGACGTGGGCTTCAGTCTGGCCACCACAGAAGCTATTAATTTTGCTGCCGTAAGTGGGTGTTCTCTGCTTTGCTCTGGGAATCCTTCCAGGGAAGGGATGACTGGCTTTTCTGATTCTAAAGGACGGCAGTGCCTCACATGTCAGGATAGATTTGAATTAGAAGCTTGAGATCTGAGAACCCAGTGTGGGAAGGGAGTGGTCCCAGGATGACCCCTCAAGTCAGGAGAAGACATCAGGGTCCACTCAGGCTCTTGGAGCCAGAGGACAAACTTCCTGGAGCCTTTCTCTCCCTCCACTCCTACCCTGTCACTTTATAGAAAAGCATCTGGAGCCCAGAGAAGCGATCCAGGTCCCACAGCCCATGGGCTGGGCGAGGGAGAGCCTGGTGCCCTCTCAGGGACCAGGATGGCTCACCTTTTCCACCCCATTGTGACTCCCAGTGCTAAAGGAAGAGACAGTGTCACTAAGAAGCCCACAAGACTCCAGAGTGACCAGAGGAAGACGTCAGCCTGTGGCTAGCAATGTGACTTGGGTTGATTTTTTTTAAACTTGTAAAATACTCATTTATCGCCAAAACTATTTTAACGTGTATAATTCAGTCAGATTAACTAGATTTGTCATGTGATGTGACCAGCACCACTATCTGGTGCCAAAACTTTTCACCACTCCAAAACTGTTAGCATTTACTCCCGGTTTCCTGTACTGATCTGGGTTTGCCTCTTCTGGATGCTTCATGAGGAGAGAATCAGGCAGTGCTCTTCTGTGTCTGTCTTAACTTAGCACCATGGTTTATAGTTAGATATTGTCAAGAGCCTCTCTGACATGCTGGTAAGGGTGGGGTTGGTCAAAAGAGGCAGGTTACTGGGGTCATGACCCGGAAGCTCCTTCCCTTCTCAGTTTCTCCCTTCACCCTCTGCTTTCCCGTAGCCATGAGGTGAGCAGCCTTTCTTCCACCATGACTCTGGCCCATGCCGTCTTGCCTTGGAGCCAGTGACTGTGAATTAAAAAAGGAGCTACAGCCGGACGTGGTGGCTCACGCCTGTAATCCCAGCACTCGGGAGGCAGAGACGGGAGGATTGCTGAGTTCGAGGCTTGCCTGGGCTACATAGTGAGCTCAGAGCCAGCCTGGACTACAAAGCGAGACCCTGTCTCAAAAAAACAAACAAACAAACAAACAAACAAACAAACAAAAAAGGAGCTACAACAAGCCTCCCCTCCTCTAAATTGTGAGTGTTGGGTATTTTGTCCCTGGGCGTGGGGGAGGGACTAAGACAGGCAGCACCTGACAGTGACAAGCTGGGCACTGGGGTACCTGGTGAGTAATTTACTGGGGCTACTACACTGGTTTCCAGCAGTCGACTGGCCCTTCCTCTCTTGTGTCATGTGCTCAGGAGAGCTCCCTCCTCCCCAGCACCTTCTGTGAGCCACTCCCACCTTTCTGCAGCCCCACCTACTGCCCTGAGCTCCTGCAGCCCTTTGTCTCTTTCTCAGACCCACTGTGCTCTGACACTGATAGGCCCTCTACTCTGTCACTGCAGCAGGAACTCAGCAGGGGCCAGAGCCCTGGCCATGACCTAACACAGACTGTGCTGACCAGGTCAGGGCGCAGACTGGTTAAGGAGGAGGTGTCCACAATCCATCTTGACCCAGGACACTGCCCCAGAAGACCTGGTCCGTGCTCCCTGTATAGATTCTGATTGATTGGGCCGTGTCTTGAGGCCCCCAGAGGCCCAGATTTCCCTGCCAGGGCACCTGCATGAGCAGCAGTGACTGTGGCTCGCCTTCAGCCACATGTAGGTCTCCAGCTCTTCCTCTGGATTCTCTTCCCTATTGCGGTTCCTGGGGATCAACTTCTATACCCTTAAAGCTCAGAATCAGGTCCCCATTGATGGGAACCTTGCTAAGTACCATTGCTCTGTGTGTTTTGTGACCTCATGGGCTAATTTCCCTCCTGCAGGAGTTTGACATTTGCAACCTATCTGTTTGCAAATCTGCTGTCTCTTTAGACCTGTGCCGGGCCGCTGCCCTGGACAGGCTTGACCACTGCATTTATATTCTTGGCTCTCAAGTCCCTGGGGAGCAGCCTATGCCTTCATGGGCCCATAGGGGCCCCTCACATGCCTGGCCTCCTCTGCTCAGCTCTGGGAGCCTGGACAGAGCAGGAACCAACACACACAGCCTGCTCCTGGCTGGGAGGGGGGGCAGTAGCGGGGCAAGGGACGGAGACACAGGGTGATTGCCTCTGATTGGGCTCTTGATTTCAGTAGCGTTCTGTGCCCCAGTGAGGCCAAGGTGTGGGGTGGGGTGGGGGCAACCCTGGGGAGGCAATTCTGGCCTCAGTTTCCTCCTCTGATTCTTAGTGGCATCCAGTCTGACTTCAGATCAAAGCCACACAGAGCCCCCTTGGTAGTCAGCCTCCATGCGTGGCCCCTGGGTCTGCCCTTCCAGCACAGGTGGCTGCTGTCCCCGCTCTGCTCAGA
Organism: Thryonomys swinderianus; assembly: GCA_004025085.1. Lineage (NCBI taxonomy): Eukaryota > Metazoa > Chordata > Mammalia > Rodentia > Thryonomyidae > Thryonomys > Thryonomys swinderianus. The sequence goes on along the minus strand of PVIC010001807.1, from coordinate 25,866 downwards.
GCCTTTCTTGGCTCCCCTCATAGAGCAGAAGCCAAAGTCTTTGTTCCTGGTATCCCTCCCGGCCTGGTGGCTCGGTCCTGTGTCCACTCGCCACCTCGGTCCCCCCATCCCCCTCCCATCACCCTGTGCACTTCTGTCCTCGACTTGCCTCAAGGCAAGTGCTGCCTCTGTTATGTCCCCAAAATACTGAAGGAGCAGGAAGGAGGGAAGGAAAGGAGAAGAGGGAGGGTGCAAGTGAGTCAAGAAGGAGCAGCAGCAGTTCACCAGGCAGAGGGGTGAAGTGAAGGGGTCGTGGGAGAGACCTGCAATGGCCTTGCAGGGGGCGAGACAAGGCCTGTGCATATGTGGACACAGGGTGGGGTGCAGGTCGTGAGAGAGGAGACGGAGCAGGGGCTCCTCGGGACTGCTCGATGGCCCATTTGCCATCAGCCTCCTATCGCAGGACCTGGGTACGTGCTGTCTTCAATAGCCTTCAGGGAGCACAGCCTTCCTCAGGCTCCTCTGCACTGCGCACAGCGATATCTTCAAGGTGAAAAAATAAACAGTGCTGGGAATGAACCTGCCAGTCACACAGGGAGGGGAACCTGGGCTTACAGGAAGTGGAAGGACTTTCTGTCCCTACTTTAACCCTGAACCTCAAGGGGTAAGGATGGTGGGTCATGTAGGTCAGGATTTGGGAGGCAAAGGGTATTTAAAAGAGCCAGGCAGGGAGAAAGAAAATCAAATCTCCTTGGCTTTCCTGGAAGGTGAAACCCTTGGAACCTGGGGGCCTCTGGGAGGGAGGAGGGGCAGGCTGGCTTTTCCCACCCCTCTGGGAGTGCTGACCCCCTACTTCCAGAGCCCAGAGACCAGCTCTGGTCGTGCAGGACCTGAATGCCGTACCCGTGTCCTCTCCACCAGGGGCTCCTCTCCCTGTTTCCAGGCTGGAGGGTGCCACAGGAAGTGGCCAGGCAGCCACCCACACAGGGACATGGTGAATTCATCAGGCACTGCCTCTTCCCGTCCCTCCACTACAGTGCTGAATATTCAGTCCACTCCCTGACTTGGTCTCTGCCTGCGTCTGAATGGCTCTATTTTTAAATCCCTGAGGACAGTTGACGAAAATGTTGAAAAAGAGACCAAAATTTCAAAATGTGAAGAACCCAGTGAGGCCTGTTCTGTTTGGAGAACAGGATGACCTTCGCATTCTGTCTCCCAGGGCAGTGCGTATTGCAAGGAGAACCTGGGGCTTAGGAGCCTGGCTGAGATCTGGCTTCACTCCTACCCCTGTGTGAACTTAGCCAGGCCTCTCCCCTCCCACCTCTCAGTTTCCATCGTGTGAAAAGTTTGGACATTGATTGTCCTTCATTTCTCTCTGGTGATTCAAAAACATACTCCCTGCTGAAGTCGTGGGGCCGGGGGCTTGTATCCCAAGTGTGAGTTTCGTATCTGTGGCTCAGATGCAGTGGGACTTGGGTGGGAATCCAGTGTCATGTGGTGGATGTTGCTTGGAGTCTAGCCAGGGCCATCAATTTTTTTTTTTCTCCAGTCCCCAAACATGTACAGGTACCAGAAAGCACAGCGTCACATGTGGATTGACACTAACAGGCAGAGAGCAGTGGCCGACTCCTGCTGGGTGCCAGCGCCTCTCCACTCACTGTCTGGTGAAGTGGGCTCTCCACCATGAGGCAGAGGGTTCACCCTGTGCCTGACTTCTTTGCAGAGGGTGGTGGCCCTGGGATAGCTCCATCCCTCACTTTCTCTGCACTAAGCTTTATTCCGACCTGGGGGCCTGTAACTCATTTGGGAGCGATTGAAATGCAAAACAATGTCCAGGGCTCACAGAAAGGGCTGAGCAGTTCCCCTCTGCCTTCTCAGTGCCTGGTGAGGTGCAGCTGTTAAAGGCCACCTGGTGTGAAGGAGCCTGGCTGTTCCGGGTGGATGAACATCAAAAGGAAGAGATACTGGGCCTGCCCAAAGGACTGTCCTGCAGGGAACTCTGGAGGGTTTTCACCCACAGAAACTGAGAGACAAGACAATGCTGCTGTTTCCGGCGCTGCATTCTGGGGGCTTTGTCCCAGCTACAGTTGACTGAGATGATCAAAGTGGGGCAGAGAGCAGCGTCTCCTGCAGGCATCCTGGGGATGGTTCAAGGCCACTGTGGGGACTTTACCATGGAAGGCCTTAGCCAGTGAAATGGGTACAGAAATGACAACTGCTGCTCCCCAGTGGGAAGCTTATTTGTGATTCTGTTTCCTGCCATGGCAGGGCCCTAGGATGAGGTGACATAGGCAGTGGAACACTTGTGAGTCTGAGCCAATCCCTGAAGATGTGCAGAGAGGCACTTCTTACAAGCCACGCCTCTGGGATCTTAAGTCATTGAAATATGGGGGATTACTTATTACTACAGCATAAAAATAACCATACCTGACTGATACATGGTAAAAACAATAGTAATAGTTGAGTGTTCCCTACTTTATTTTTTTATTTTTGTACAGCAGATCAAACTTGGGAACTTGCATTTACAATGCAAGTGCCAGAACCACTGAGCTAAATCCCTGGCCCGTTCCTTATTTTGAGATTCCTTATTATTGAGATTCTTGGGCACCTTGAACATTCAGTTAACTGTCAGATTTCACTTTTGCCAGTTCGGTGTCTTAGGAGCGTTTTTTTCCCCCAAACACCAACGTTTAAATGGAAGCAGTTGATTTGGAACATGATGGCAGGAAGCACTGGTATGGAGAGGAGGGGTCCAAGGGCGGGGGGGATGCCCAACCAAGTTCCAGCCTTTCTGGGGACATCTGGTGACTACACAGCATGCTTCCCGTCCCCTGGTCCCGACAGTGTTTAATCTGGATCACTCTGGCAGCTCCTGTTCCTCAGTGGTTCAGAGCAGCTGTGCTGGGGGTGTCAGCTCTGGGCCCTAGACTCGCCCCATGTCCCCAAGCCAGGTGGGGAAGTCCCTGGGCAGGATTGGGCTTTCAGTGAGAAGCTGTTAGCAAGATCAGGAAGGGGAGGTATTTACAGTATTTCCCAACTGGGGAGGGGAAGCTGTCGGGAGGGCATCAAGTCCGCACCAGAAGCTGGGCTTGAGCCAGCTTGACTTCCGGGCTTGAGTTCCGGACTGCGCAGGTCCCTGGTGGGAAAGCACACAAGCTTGGAATGAGAGCTCCGGCCTGTGTCTTGTGGGAAGGCACTCCGTCTCCTTTGCTTTGACCAGTGGCTCCACAGCTGTGGAAATGTCCTGCGGGGAGCAACTCGAGACTCAGGCGTGTACACAGGACGCTGTGTGGCTGCCAGCTGGACGCCAGCCCATGGGTTTGACGCGGGGAGCTGGGCATACATCCCAGTTCCTTCCCCGGTGGCCCAGACTGACGGCAGAAGGGCCACAGAGAGAGCAGCAACAACCCCCTCCCCTATCCCGGAGTCCCGTTGGCAGCAGTCTCCTGTAGTCTGGCCAGGAAACTGAAGCAAATCTTCTAACCTGGCTCTGTCCTTCTTTAGCTATGTGACTTAAGCTAAGACACTTTACTTCTCCAATGTTCAGGTTCTCGTCTTTGAAATGAGGGGTTTAGGGTGCATCAGGCTGGGCAGGCTTGAGCTGAGGACTGGTACCATGGCTGGCCAGGCTTGGGTCACAGCACTGCAGCTTCCTGGCTTGGTAGTCTTCTTGGGCAGGCAAATCCCCCTCAGTGAGCCCAGTTTCCACATTGGAGGATGAGATGAACATCTGTTGTGGTGAGACTGCGGGCTGCAGGGCCCTGTGTTTATCCAGGGCCCTCTGTGTCCTGGGTGGCTATGCGGGTCCAGCTTTACAACTGTGCTATGTGACCTCAGGGAAAAGACAATCATTGTGATACCTGGCCCTGCTTTGTCCAGGATTTTGGCAGAGGCCTGGTGAAATGCCAGGTACAATGTAAGGCATCGGGGCCCCTGAGAAAAGAGCAAAAATCAGACGTAGTGTTCTAATCTGTCTGGGTTTTTGTTTGTTCGTCTGTTTTGTTGTTGCTTTTGTGTCTTTGATGTTGAGGTTGGACCAGGGTCTCTTGCATGCTGAGTTCATGTTCTACCACTGAGCAAGACCGCAGAACTCCAATCTGCCTGTTTGATGGACCAAGCTGCCAAGGGGGACAGAGGCCTCTGGGTGGACTGTGGCCTGTGTTCGTGCTGGGACACACTCAGCACCCCCACCTCTGCTGTTCCCTCTCACGCTGCTCTTCATCCAAGCATCTGGCCACCCTCTGAACACACTACTGCCTTCTAGGTGCCCAGAAAGTAGGGTTTAACCTGAGGTGTCAAGAAAACATATAATTTCACTCCGGTGAAAGATATATAAACAACTTGGGACCCAGAAGTGCATTCTAATATTTGCATCACAAGACCATTGAGATGGTTCCTGTGCTGTGTGATGCTCTGAAGTCATCTGAGATGAGGGTCAAAGTCCTAGTAAACCTCATGAATGTAACAGGTTCTTGTTTTATGGCTGAAAGACAAATGTTCCCTACAGACATCCCAGAGAGGCCTCTAAGACAATGGAGGGGCAGGAGTGGGGGTTCTTCTCCAGAAGGCTGGGCCCCTGGAGACCAGGTGAGATGAGGCTCCTGAATACCATCAGATAGATGTTCATTATGGTTTGAGTGAGGGTTCCCTCTGCTGAAGGTCGAGAGTCAAGCAGCCAGAGCTGGAAAGGCCAAATCCTTATTCACTCTGTTGTGAAGAAAGAAGAAATCCTGACACATACTGGTTCTGGCTTTTACCACTCATAGGAAAGCGCCTGGTCAGAAGGGATTTAAATGACTATTAAAAATAAAGAAGTGTGAAGAAAAACAAAACCAACACACCAAAACCTAAGGGATGCTGAAGAATCAGTATTAGGAGGGGAATTTAGAACTATAAACACTTATGTTAGAGAAGAAGATCTCTAGCCAGCAACCTAACTTTACAGTGTAAGGAATTAGAAGAAAAACCGAGCTAAATCTAGAAAAAGAAGAAAGAGAGTAATAATGATTAGACCTGAGATAATGAAACAGAGACTAGAAAAACCATAGAGAAAGTCCACAGAACCAAACATTGGCTCTTTGAAATGATCAACAAAACTGATGAAACCTTAGCCAGATTGGGCAGGGGGACTCAAATTACCAAATCAGAAATCTGGGGCCATAACTATGGATCCTACAGAAATAAAAAGGACTGTAAGAGAATGCCATGAACAATTATGCCAATAAGTTGGACAGCTTGCATGAAATGTATAGATTTCAGGAAAGATGGTAGCTTTTAAGGCTAAATCATGAAGAAACAGAAAATCTGAACAGACCTCTTACTACTAGGGAGGTTGACTTTAGTCCAACCTTCTCGATGGGCTGGGGGTGCAACTCACTAACAGAGTCTCTTTCTCTGCTAGTGTGGGCCTGGTTTCCATCCTGTCATTGTAAAACAAAACAGGCAAAGCCTTCCTGATGAAGCAAAATGCTTAACCTGATAAATTTGGTCATTGGTAAATTCTACCAAATATTTAAAGAAGGACTAAAATCAATACTTCTCAAACACTTCCAAAAAATTGAAGAGGAGGGAACATTTTTTGACTCATTCTACAAGGGCAGTAAAACTGGTACTGAAGTCAGACAGATAATCAGCACAAGAAAAGAGACTACAGGCCTTTATGAATATTGATATAAAATCCTCAACAAAATAAGAGTAAACCAAATTCAATGGTGTCTTAGTTACTTTTCTCTCGTTGCTGAGACAAAGTATCTGACACCCAAAATTAAAAGAAGAAAGGTTTATTTAGCTCATAGTTTATAAAGGTTTCAATTCATTATCAGCAGACTCCAAAGCAGAGTAGTACCTGGTGGGGGGGGGCATTGCAGAGGAGAAACAGTTCATGGCACCAAGCCAGGGACAATCATCTCTCAGTGTCCTTTGGGAACTGGTTCTCGGTCTACCCTGAATACATCAAAATCTTCAGATACCCAAGATGTTATATAAAATGTTATGTATATATTGTTCTAATTTATTAGTCCTTTAATTTCTTCCTATGGTTAACATAAACTTTATCACAGGTACATTTGTACAACAAAAGGCATAGTATGTACAGGGTTCAGTACTCTCTAAGGTTTCAGGCACCCTCTATGGATCATAGAATGTATCACGCCCGGATAAGAAGAAACTACTAAAGAGTATTACTTTCAAGTGTCCAGAAAGGGAATTTACTGGCACAAGTAGTTGAAAAAGTCCAAACACAGTGTGGTTTCAGGTAGGGCTTGATCCAGGTACAATGATGTCTCTGAGGTCCTAGCCGTCTCTGTCTCCCTGCTCTGTTTTTTGCAATGGAGTCTCTGTCCTGAGGTCCCATTCAGTAACAGAAGGAAGAAGCAGTGGCCTTACCCAGTGTTCCCATAAAAGAGTGACTCCAAGTGGACTCATGGGGAATCATGGCCAAGAGAACAGAGCAGGCTAATAAACTTAACCTGAATCATGGGATTCACCCCAGAATCCAGGTGTGGAATTACAGTCACCTGAATCATGTCAATCTTCAGAGGAATCAGGGATTATGGACAAGCATGAAGAGAGAACTTGGTGCTGAGTTCAATGTTGAGTGTTGAGTTTTAGGAGAGATCACAATAAATACAAAAATATGCACAGATGTTACAGATACACATAACAGAAACTTGAGCCAACCGTGGAGCAGATAGGAGGCCAGGGGTCTGCAGGTGCTGGAGCTGACATGACTGCTCAGTGGTATCCCAAGGAGCCAGGCCCCATCTGCCCTCTCACTTCCCCACCTGGGTGGGTTCCCTTCTGTCCTTTCACTTGTGTGATGACTGCACAGTGTTCAAAGCAGGGAAGCTGGGGGGCTGAGTGGAGTTCACACCATGGAGTATGTGACCACTCTACCCTTAGGAAGCCTGGGAGGAGAGTGGAGGAGGCTGGGTGGCCATCAGCAGTCTCTTCATAGCCAACCAGGGCAGTGAAGAGATTGGAAACCAAGACATATCTGGAATAAAGAAGGCAATGGGTCTGTGAGCCTAAAAACGAAGCTATTTGTTATATACTTTGGTGCTTTTCTTTTCGAGATAGGATCTGGCTCTGTTGCCCAGGCTGGCCTTGAACCTGTGATCCTCCTACCTTAGCTTCCCAAGTAGCTGAGTATAGGCACACATCCCATGCCTGATTTGCTTTTATATATCCTGGATGTGTGTTTCAAATGTCTCTTTCAATGATGTCTTTCATGACATCAGGGTCTCACATATGCTAGACATATCCATGTGGAAAAACACATGTTTTGACTCCAGGCTCACATCATACACAAGACACTAACTTCCAGAAGGAAAGAAAAGCTAGGGTCTTCTAGACCTAGGGTCTCACATATGCTAGATAAGAACTCTGCAGTTGAGCTACACCCCCTATCAGTAGCAGTTTTGATGTTCTGTTTAAAAATCCAAGGTTGGGCAGGAGGGTTAGCTCAGTGGTTCTGGTGCCTGCCTTTCAAGCGTGAGGTCCTGAGTTCGATCCCCGGTAACCACATACAATGCTGGGCGTGGAGACTCACATCCACCAGCAATCAATACCACATACCACAGTGCCGGGCGTGGTGGCTCATGCCTGTAATCCCAGCACTAGGGAGGCAGAGACAGGATTGCTGAGTTCCAGACTTGCCTGGGCTACATAGTGAGCTCAGAGCCAGCCTGAACTACAAAGCGAGACACTGTCTCAAAAAAAAAAAAAAAAAAGAAAAAGAATATGGTCTCTTATGTTTTTAAACAGTTTTGTGGAGGTACAGTTCATATATCATGTAATCCACCCATGTGAAGGATGCAATGCTATGGTTTTCAGAGTATTAGTGCAGTTGGATAATCTCACCATAGCCACATGTAAAACATGTCCATCTCCTCAAGAAGAAATGTCGTCTCCTTTAGCTATTAAACACTTATTCCCCATAAGTCCCCAAAGCCTAGCCCTGTGCAACCACGAATCTACTTTCTATTTCTAGATTTCTCTGTCTGACACACTTACTATGGATGGAATTTACCCTCTGTGGCTTTTTGCACCTGGCTTCTTTCAATCAGCACCCTATTTTCAAAGTTCAACCATGTTGAAGGCTCCACCAGGATTTCATCCCTTTTAATGACTGTCAATATTCCATTGTGTGGCAGTGCCACATTATGTTTACCCTTTTATCTGTGGACAGTGGGTAGGGATATGGGTAAAAATGAGAATTAACTTGTGGCATATACTGGTACAAATTTCCCAATGTTATATGTGATTTTGAGATGTATATCTGTGGACAGGCATTTGCTTTGTTCTCACCTTTTTTTTTTTTTTTTTTTTTGAGACTGGGTCTCACTTTGTAGTTCAGGCTGGCTCTGAGCTCACTATGTAGCCCAGGCAAGCCTCCAACTCAGCAATCCTCCTGTCTCTGCCTCCTGAGCGCTGGGATTACAGGTGTGAGCCACCACGCCTGGTTTGTTCTCACCTTTTAGTTGTTGTGATAACACACTTGCACAAATTTCTGTGTGGTTATATATTTCTCGAAGTTTGTTAAAAAATTTAATGTTTTACCTTTCACATGTAGTTCTTCTGTCCTTCTGGAAGTTAGTGTCTTGTGTATGGTGTGAGACCGGGGTCAAAACATGTGTTTTTCCAAATGGATATGGAATTAACTCAGCAGGAGTTTTAAAAAAATCACCCTTGGGGGCTGGAGATTTAGCTCAGTGGTTCTGGTGCCTGCCTCTAAAGCGCAAGGTCCTGAGTTCGATCTGATAACCACATACAGTGCAGGGCGTGGTGGCTCACGCCTGTAATCCCAGCACTCAGGAGACAGAGACAGGAGGATTGCTGAGTTCCAGACTTGCCTGGGCTGCATAGTGAACTCAGGGCCAGCCTGAACTACAAAGTGAGACACTGTCTCAAAAAAAAAAAAAAATCACCCTTGGGCTGGGGATGTAGTTTAGTAGGGCTGTGCCTGCCTGGCAAGTGCAAAGTCTTGAGTTTGATTCCTGGGACTGCAGAACGAAAAAAAGAAAAAAAAGAGAGAGAGAGAGGAGAGAGAGAGGGAGGGAGGAAGGTAGAAAGAAAAAAAGAAAGGAAGGAAAGAAGGAAGCCAGGAGGGAAGGAAAGAAGTTTAAAAATAAAAAGACCACTATTTCTCCAGAGCATTTTATCATAAATTAGGCAACCTATACATCTCTATGGTTTAGCATTCAGTTCTATTCTCTTTGTCTACTCAATTGTCCTGTGTCAGCACTGCACTGTGATACTGAATAGAGGTTAGACTAGCTCTTGAGATTGTGTTGTGTAACTCCTGTAGTTTGTTGCATTATTTTTTTTTTGAGACAGGGTCTCGCTTTGTAGTTCAGGCTGGCTCTGAGCTCACTATGTAGCCCAGGCAAGCCTCGAACTCAGCAATCCTCCTGTCTCTGCCTCCCGAGTGCTGGGATTATAGGCGTGAGCCACCACGCCCGGCTCTGTGGTATGTGGTATTGATGGCTGGTGGGCATGAATCACCACGCCCAGCACTGTATGTGGTTACCGGGATCCAACTCAGGACCTTGCTGTGCTGGAACCATTGAGCTAAATCTCCGGCCCTGCATTTTTATATAAAGTTAGAAACAGTCAGGAAATTTTTACCTCCCCCAAAAAAAACCTGTTGAAATTTTTAACTGAGATTGTTATGAATCTAAAGATCAGTTTGCTTGTTTCTTTTTTTTCCTTAAGAGATAGAGTCTCAGTATGTTGATGACCCTGGGCTCCTGGTCTCAAGAGTCTTCCTGACTCAGCCTCCTAAGTAGCTGGGACTACAGGTGTGTACCACTACAGCTGGTTTAGAACTGACATCTGTACTGCCCTGAACCGGCCATCTTAAGAATGTGGTGTACTTTGTATGTGTTGCCCTTGACTTGATTGTTTGATTTATGTTCAGCTTTATGATGGTACAAAAGTGATATGCATTAGTTCAAACTGCGCTTGAAATTTTGAGTTTGGATCTTATCGCGGGCTGGTGACTTAATGGGCGGTGGCAGTTTCCAGTCATCAGAATGTGCAGTTGACACTCCAGTGTGGTCTTGCCAAGCAGTGATGTTTGGCAGGTTAGGGAGATTCGATGTATTGTTTATTTAAGATATTTTTAACTTCCTATGGGTTTATTCGGACATAGGCCTTCATGACTCGAGGAGTACATATGCTTATTTATGTCCTTTGAGAACTTTTCTTAATAATATTTCATCATCTTCAGTGTACAGGCCTTACATTTCTTTCTTAGATTTATCTGCTAGAGTTTATTTTGTTTTGCTGTCAGTGATACTATAATGGTACTAAATTTTTTGATTTGAATACTGTTTTATAATCCAAAGGGCAGCGAGTATAGTGGCACAAGCTTTTTCTTCCAGAACTCTGGGATGTGGAGGCAGGATGATCATAAATTCCAGCTCAGCCTGGGAAATTTAGCAGCTTAGTGAGCAGCTGTCTCAAATTAAAAAATAAAAAAGATTTGGGGACATAGGTTGTTATGAGGGTTTGAGTTCAATATAGACTCAAGCCTTCGTAAATTTTGAGACAGAGTTTCTCTATGTGGCTAAATTGCCCAGACTGAGCTGGAACTTGTGATCATCTTGCCTCAGCCTCCAAGAGTACTAGGAGTACCCAAGGGGCTTTATGTGGCATGAATTTATCACCCTCTGGGTTTGCTTTTTCACTGACTTATTACCTCCTGAGTGCAGGCCAGCCGAGCAAGGACAGTTCCTGTGTTGTCCTATTCACTCTGCGCTCCTATGGAGGGAAGATACAGCCCATTTACACAGAAAGAAACTGGAGAGCCAGGATTTAGCTCAGTAGTTCTGGCGTCTGCCTGACCTGGAGTTCAAGGTCTGGAGTTTGATCCTCAGTACCACATATCACAATCCTGGGCATGTGATCCCAGCACTTGGGAGGCAGAGGCAGGAGGATTGCTGTGAGTTTGAGGCTTGCCTGAGCTACATAGTGAGCTCAGGGCCAGCCTGAACTATAAAGTGAGACCCTGTCTCATTAAAAAAAAACTGAAGCTCAGAGGCAAAGCTGGTGTGAGGGGAGTGCCTTAGGCCATCCTGGGCCCTGCCCTTTCCACACTAATTTCAAGGCTTAGAGTGGTGGCATCTGGGATGGGTACAAACTGTATGAATCCTAGAACCAAGACTCAAATGTGTCCCACTCAACCCAAACCCAAATGTGAATCTTTTTTTTTTTTTTGAGACAGGGTCTCACTTTGTAGTTCAGGCTGGCCCTGAGCTCACTATGTAGGTCAGGCAAGCCTTGAACTCAGCAATCCTCCTGCCTCTACCTCCCAAGTACTAGGATTACAGGTTTGAGCCACCAAGCCCAGCATTTGTGGTATGTGGTACTGATTGACAGTGGACTGAGCCACCACGCCTGGTATAGTTATACGTGGTTAACGGGGATCGTACCACAGACTTTGCGCTTGCTAGGTAGGCCCTGGAACCACTGAGCTAAATCTCCGGCCCCCAAATGTGAATCTTAAAACACCTAAATGTAAATCTGTCAATATGTCCATCAGCACATTTTCCTAATCCACAGAGCTGGAGCCTCACATTACTTTTTAACCATGACAGAATGAGGGTTAAAATATACCACAAGGACTAGAGATGTAGCTCAGGGGCAGAGCACTTGCTTATCAAGTACAAAGCCTTAGGCTTCATCTTCAGCTGCTGAAACAACAATAACAAAAAAAACCAAACCAAATAAAAACTAAACATATCACATAATTCATAAAATGTCTCTGACACGTGGCTTCGTGGTGTGGCCCGAGCTTCCCATAAGTTCCGGGGTTACTCTTAAAACTACTAAATCTCTCCATCTGGTTGTTTTACAACTCTTCCATCTCCATATGGCCAAAAAAGAACCCACATCTTCCCTGACTAGTCAACACTGGCCATAGTTTTTGGCTAACTGGGGAATTTGAAAAAATTGAGAAGTCGGAAATATACTCCCAGAGTCCTTTGCAGCTAGGAACACATGGGTGGTGTAGGCTGGCCCTGGCAATGAGCCTGGATGGGACTTTGTGGAGCTGCAGCTTCTGGTAAGGGGCCTCCGCCATTCTTGGGGTCCAGCAGACCAGCGTCCTGTCCTGGGCAAGCTGCAGCATCTGCTGCAGGGACCTGGGAGTTTCATGGAGCTTTTGAACTGATGGTTTGGATTCTTTTGTTCGCCATTGAGAACCATGGTGAGCACCCCCCAGGCTTGGAGCTCCCCCTTGTCATTAATGACACCCTACCCCTCCACTTGTTCAGGTCAGAACCCCCAAATTATTTCCTCTTCTCTCTCCTTCCTTCTATTTTTGTTCCCAAGTCTTACCTGTGTCTCTTTTTCCTAAATTGTGGATTTGTCGGGCTATCCCCTGTCGTGGCCTGTCCTCAAGTCCAGGCCACCACTGGCCCCCTCACCTTTTGCTATGAGTTGACTTAAATTCATGTGTAGGAAGCTGAATTCCAAGATTCGCGTGTGGAAGGTATTTAGGGGGCAAGAGGCACCCAAGAGGGAGAAGATGATGAAGATTCCTGTATTGTTCCTGTGAGATGAAATTTAATAAATTGGAAACTGGGCCAGGTTAGTGCTGCCCAGGCCCTCCCGGCCTGTCCACTTCCAGCCTGTGACCAGGTGGGGAGGGAGGGGCTTATTCTGTCTCTGCAGCCATTGTCTGCCCTTCCTCTGTTCTCACACGTGCTCTTTTTGCTCCCCAGACTTTATCCTACCTTTTCTCCTATTGTCCTGATGTGGCCTCTGCGCTCGGATCCTGGAAGTCAGTTCCAGCCCCTCTTCTTGGCTCTGTGGTTCAGAAGGCTGTTCTTCATGTTGCCTGCTCAGAATTTGTCACTGAGGAGCTGTGTGGCCTTAGATAAGTTATCCCACCCCTCTAGGCCTTCATTTCCTCATCTGTTAACAAGAGTTAATCATGCTATTACAAATAGGGTGACTATGGTACAGATATATTATCATTCAAAAGACTAAGGAAAGAAGATTTGAATGGTGTTACCATGGAGATTGAAGCAGCAGAAAATCAAATCAGTCAGTCAAAAAGAATGGAAGATACACTCAGGAGTTTTGAAGGCAAAGCATTTATTGCTGGCAGAGACTGACTTGGAGTCATTTGCAGAGCAGTGAGGCCCATAACAAAGGCCAGAGGTCCCTTAAATAAACAAGGAAAGGAGGTGCAGTTACAGATACTAGGCACTTAGGTTACATACACCGTGTTTAGGCACAAGGAGCTAGGATGACATGACTGGGTTAGGGGCTATGTAAGAGATGGAGAACACAGCATCAGGGTCTTATTACATTAATTTTTCTATTCCAAGCAATGCAGGTTAATGGGTCAGAAGGTTACATCAATCTCAGCATATTTACATGCTCTCGTTTTTTATACAGCTCTTCTGGAAACAAAGACATTCCTGTGTTATCTGAACAAGCTCAGGGCCATAAAAAGGAGGAGGGGAAAGGTGGGCTGCTCTTTTGTTTTTTAGGTCTGCTATTTCCCAGTTCAAGATGACAAATGTTCAAACACAAAGATATGTTTAACCTGAACAAACATCCTGCAATGTATACATGTATGGGAGCACTGTATGGTAGCTCATAAAAATTTAGGGTTTTATGTTTTTATGGATCAGTTTCAACATCAGTTTAAATTAAAAATTTAGCCTTGTTTTCCCTTTTTGCCTTAGCCTCTGTCCACTCTTACACCCTGGATGCCACCCCTCCAGCCTGTGTCTCTCTCTGTCCCCTGCCCACTGGGAGGCACTGTTACAAGTCAGAGGGTGTCTATTCCTGCTCTTCCTGCCCTGCCTGCCTTGGGCTGCAGTGTGGAAGCGGCTTCCTGTTCCTCAGTCCTGCGCCTCAGGGCCGAGTGATGGCCACTACTCCTTTTATCCATCCGAGAGCTGAGTGTTGCGAGGACTCACTGACCACGTGCCTACTGACCCCAAGCCCAGCACCTGGCTCAGCGCTTTCCCCCTGGCCTTGTTCAAAGGATGCTTTTCTCATCCATTTCTGGCCACACACCAGGTCTGTAATGAGAGACAGCTCTGGGATCCATCTCCAGTGTGTGCCCTGGAGTCCGTGGTCGACACAAGGATTTGATGGATGTTCATGTTCCCAGCCTGTGTGTGGCACTGTTGGGGAGTCGGCGTACAGGAGGCAAGAGGGTCCAGAGCCCTGCTCATGCCGCTCTTCAGGTTGTACACTGCAAGCGCTGCCTGAGCTGGGAACCAGGAGAGCCTGGATCTGCATGTGTTCTGCTCCTGAGCTGACCCTACTGTGGAAGAGGGTCTTGCCCAAGTTGCTCTTACAAGCTGCACGAACTAGTGGCTCCTGATATCTCCACTCCAAGGACAAAAAGCCCGGATGCCAAATTCACTTTTTAGTTCATTTACATCAGAGTTTCAATCCTCCGGCCTATATTCCCTCTGCCCAGGCTCTGAGCATGAGCTGCTCTCTGGTTTCCAGCAAGCCAACACCTCCCCAGGAAGCTGCCTGCAGAAACCAGTGGGGACAGGATCTCCAGATCCCTGCAGCAGGACATCAGAGCCCTGATCCCTCCAGATAACCAGGGGTCTATAGAGGCAAGTGAGCTGTCAGGCCTAGGAGAAACCAGTAGTGGGCGGCTGCAGAAATAATGATCTTCGCTGCAAAGTGGGCTCAAAATGGACTAACAGGCAATTAGTGCCCCAGCACCTCCTCACCCCAGCTTGAGGCCCATTAGACACAGGACGGCTTGAACCAGATCCTGTCTTAAAGAGCTCTCTTTTGTCTGCTTCATGTAAATTGCTCCTTAAAGTGGAAAAATGTCCCAGTAATCAGGGCGGAGTGGGAGTTTGGGGTTGAGGGCAGGAGGCGGGGCAGGCTATTGGCAGCTCTGCAGGTGGAGGCGGGGACATCAGACTCCAGCCTGCTCTGGTCGCTCTGTTCCTCTGCCTGCCCCCCACCTCTTCCATATTTAGAACCCAGATGGGTGCTGCTGTGGGCGACCTGGGCTCCACCTCTGCCTGGAGTGGTCAGATCTGTTGGAGCTAGGCAAAGCTTGAGTTCCAGGTCTGGATCTCACATGCCTCTGGCTTCACTGACCCCTTCCCTGGCAAGAAGAGTGTGGTAGTGCATAACCCCACAGATTGTGCGCTAGTTTCATCCTGGCTGCACCTGGCAGTGGTAGGGAGGCCTCCAAGGGCTGGTGCCCAGGCTCCATCCACCTCACTGTCTGGAGTGGGGTCCCACTTGGGGACTGAAAAGCTCCCCAGTGGCTCCAGGTGTAGCCAGGGCTGAGACCCACTAGGGACAGCCATTCCCAGAGGTACCGGCGATAGATCGGGGGAACAGACTAGTCCTGGTGCTTAAATTAGACACACAGGCAGCTGCTCAGCTCTGGAACCGGGTCCTCAGGGCTCCTGGGCTGGGGGCATTGTTATCAGGGACCACGCTAGCGATGCAGAACCCAGGCTCAGCCTCAGCGATGGAAAATCAAAAACCCCAAGGATGGAGTGGGGCCTTTGTGATCCAACCAGCCCTTCAGGGGGTTCAAATTTGAGAATCACTGCCCAGAATAACAATAGAATTATCACAGCAATTCAGTGCCTTTGAAACTGCAGTGTGGACTCAGCTCCTCCAGGGATTGCATTGAAATGCAGATTCTGCTGGTGTTGGGATTGTGCCTTCCCCCAAGGCCCAGCACTGCTGCTGTCCCAGGACCGCACAGGGGACAGAGTCTGGAGACACACTTGCAGAGAGGCCTCTGTGCCAGGCGCAAGGCTAAGCCCTAGCTTCAGTCATTTCATTCATCTTCCCAAATGACCTTCCCCAACTCATCTCATTTCATCTCTGTCTGTTGCTGCTCAGAGGTAGGTATCGCTGTTAGCGTTTCTATTTCTTAGCAGGTAAATAATTGGCCTACCACACAACTGGCCTATTCAAAGTGCGCCATGCAATGGCTTTCAGTGCGCCCACAGCATTGTGCAACCATCACCACTCTCAGATTTAACATTTCATCACCCAAAAGAGGAATCTTTTGCACTCGGTCAGCACTCTACTCTCTCCCCCAATCCAAGGCCATACACTCTCTCTGTGGATTCATGTGCTCTGGAGTCAAACAAATGGGTAAGATATGATGTGACCTTTTGTGTCTGGCGCCTGTCACTTAGTATCATGACCTTAAGGTTCATCGGTGTGTAGCATACATACGTCAGAGTGGCATTCCTTTTACGGCTGAGTAAAGCTGCTCTCTGGAAATACAGTGCCACTTTTTGCTCATCCACTGATGGCCACTCAGTGTGGGGACATTATGAAAGTCCTGCTGTGAACATTTGTTTATAGGTGGGCCACCAAGGCTGAGGCCAATCAACCTGGGCTACGTCACTGGCTGGGACATGCTGTGGCCCAGGCTTCTGCCTCCCTGTCCCACACACTTCCTGCCTTCTTGTGGCCCATCTCTGAGGCCCGTGTGTCAGGGATGGGTGCAGCCAAGGGGGTTGTTTGTGTGTGGGGGAAGGAAAGTGAGGCTTAGGGCTGGGCCCTGGGATGTGAATCTAGGCTCGACTCTTTTCTGAAGGACTTTGGGCAACACGCCTAAGCCTCAGTTTCCTAGGAGGCAAACGCGGTGTGGATTGAGGAGGAGGTGAGAACAGAAAAAACTAGAAGGATCAAGAGGCAGATCAAGGAAAAGAGAGAGAGAGAGAGAGAGAGAGAGAGAGACTAGGAGACAGCCCCAGCCTACCCCTGGCAGCCTGAAGTCAAGGCCTAAAGCTTTCAGCGCCTCCCACCACAGCCATTATCCAGCCCCTGGGTAATTGCCATCATTTCAAGCCTGGGTAATGCCAGGCAGATCAGAGCGGGAAGACTCCCTCGGGTGCAGCAGGAACATTAGGCACAGTTATAAATGTCAGCAGCTGACAGCTTGTCAAGAGCCCGGGGTGAGGGCAGACTCCCAGCGCCCTGCTCCAGCCCCTCCTTCCTCCGGGCAGCCGGCCGCAGCAGCTCTGTGGCTGCCCCATCCTCTGCCCCTTCTGTTCACCTTCCCTCAGGGGACACACGTGCCTCTGCTGCTCACCTGTTCGAGGGCGAGTGTCTCACCCTCTTTGAGCCTCTCCTGTGAGGAGGGCGACGAGGCGCTCGGTCTGAGGCCATGAGTGAGCTCTGCCTCCTGTCTGGCCCTGCTTCAGCTTCCCAGGGACAGTATGAGATCAAAAGAGGTGAGGTGCCCAGACACAAGGTGCCACTCTGTGCCTTTGCAAGTCCAGCTGGGTACGAGGAGGTCTTGGAGGGAGCTTTAGTCCTCACAGGCTCGACTCCGGCCTGACCAACGGGTTAGAGATCCAGCACCAGGCCAGGGCGGGGGGCATCAGAGTAAGAAGGAGCAGGACAGAAAGTGGCTGCTGGGAGCCCAGGGTGGAGGGACCTGGGTACTATCCTAGGTCTTGGGGAGCAAACTTGGGGAGAAGATGCATGGCAGCCAGGGACACCAGCCAGGCTCTGC
The DNA here is from genome assembly GCA_004025085.1 of Thryonomys swinderianus. NCBI lineage: Eukaryota > Metazoa > Chordata > Mammalia > Rodentia > Thryonomyidae > Thryonomys > Thryonomys swinderianus. The sequence goes on along the minus strand of PVIC010001807.1, from coordinate 8,387 downwards.
CTATAGCTCCTCAGGCAGGTTGATTCTCATGAGATGGTGACAGCATGGCCCAAGTGTCTGCTCTCGGACACTGGCAGATGTCTGGCCCCGGAAGGACACACTTCAGAGAGGGAGAGACAAATGGACAGGAAGATAGAAGAGTGAGGGATGGCGTTTCTAAGGTCCTTTTTTTTTGAGATAGGGTCTGGCTTTGTAGTTCAGGCTGGCCCTGACCTCACTATGTAGTCCAGGCGAGCCTTGAACTCAGCAATTCTCCTGCCTCTGCCTCCCTAGTGCTGGGATGACAGGCGTGAGCCACCACACCCAGCAATGTGGTATGTGGTACTGATTGCTGGTGGGCGTGAGTCACCATGCCTAGTACTGTTGTATGTGGTTACTGGGATCGAACCAGAACCTTGAATTTGCTAGGCAGGTGCCAGAAGCACTGAGCTAAATCTCTGGCCCTCCAAGCCCATTTTAATCCCACCAAAACAGCCCAACGGGGCTCCTTCCTCAGGCCTTAGCCAAGCTCAGGGCCTGTGCGGTTAGTTTCTATGGGCCTCCGGGACATACACAGGGTCCTGTATGAAGATGTGGGGAAGGACTTGTGGTCTCTAGGCAGGAGACCAGCACCGCTTTGCTTCGTTTCCCAACTCTTCATTACGAATCCTTCCAAACATGTGGGAAGCTGAAAGGGTGGTTAGCGCTGTGCTGTGCCCACCTTGCTGTACACCCAGTGCTCTCCCTCCCTCCCTCCCTCTGTCCTTCCATCATCCGTCTGTCCCTTCTGCTACCCATTGGCCCATCCTCCTATCCTTCATCCTTCCATCTTTTTCTCCTTCCATCCCTCCTCCATCAGTTAATCTTACTTTTTGAAAGACAAATGGCCCTGACTTACCATGCTTTGATTAATCATGTTTTGACTGTACTAGGATGTGAGAGAGATGTTCATGCAGGAGAAAGCTGTGCTTCAGCTGTGAGCTGGTACCCCTCCCTGGGCTGGTGATTGTGGTGCAATCCTTGCCTGCACTGAATAGGGGCAGCTCTCCATTGGTGACAGATCACCAGGGTGAACAATTGATGAAATTTTGCCAGCATTTGGGGGTACTGTGTTTCCACATCCCATCGTATCTACAAATGCCCATTTATGTCTCCAGTACCTACCAGCCGCCTCCCTTGATGCAGTCAGTGCAGGGTTCAGCATGTCATGAGAGAGGCCCAACACTAGTAGAGAGCAGGCTTGTGCTAGGTGGCTACTCAGGCAGGTCAGACTGAGCTACACGTGAGGTCAGGTGAAGCCAGTGCATTTTTTGCACAGTATATTTTCAACTTGCAATGGGTTTATCAGGGCATAATCCTGGATAAAGGAGGAGCATACGTTTTGCAAAGTGAGCTACACATGGGCTCTTTAACCCCCACATGCTAGCAGGTATTAATTGTTGTTAGCTGGAGTTCAGGACTGTGTTTCTCAATGTTTCCTTCTTTGGAATTGAAATTCATGTGTAAGGAAAGGGCCACATTCTAAGACTAGCAGTAAGTGCTGACCAATATATTCCCCTGCGTAGATTGGGCCCCTTAGAACTGCCATCACCTCCAAATCGCGCTCCCTCCTTCCCTCCCCTGCCATCAGTCATGTTCTTCCCCCAGAATAGCTGCTGCCTGGCCTTTTCCATCTTCACTTGGTTTTGCTTGTTCTAGAACTTCATATGAATGGAGTCATACAGCATATGCTCTTTTCATTTCCCTCAGGCTGGCTTCTTTGGCTGGTTGTGTTTATTTTGAGAGGCATCCATGCTGTGGGGTGCAGCAACAGTCTGTTCCTCTCTGTTGCTGAACAGCACACTGCAGAATGGGTAGATCCCATTTATTTACCTGTTCTTGGTTGATCCTTTGAGTTATTCTCAGTCTGGAGCTACTATGAATGAAACTGCTGTGAATCTTTGTGTGTGAGTCTTTGTGCAGTTTGCATTTCTCTTGTGCAAATGCCTAGGAGTAAAATTATTGGCCTTCCCACTTTTACAGGAGAGAGAGGGTGGGGAGAGACAGACAGACAGACGGACACAAAAGCATCGATAACCAGATTGCAGACACTTTGAACCACCTCCTCTTCCTATCTAGGGAGAATTGGCATGGTTGGACCCAGACCTGGTTCAAATTTTGACTCTGTCCCTTCTAAGCCATGTGACTTTAGGCAAGTTTCTTAATCTGAGCCTCCTTTATAGACTAGTCCTGGTAATGACAGTCAGCTGAGGGTGGCTGTGGGAGTCCCTAGAGAGGGGCTATCCAAGGCAGCCCAGGACTTGGCTTTCCAAGGAGGATGACTAACGTGAACTCTTCTCCCCACCTGTTTTTTGTTTGTTTGTTTGTTTTGTTTTGTTTTTTGAGACAGGCTCTCGCTTTGTAGTTCAGGCTGGCCCTGAGCTCACTATGTAGCCCAGGTAAGCCTCGAACTCAGCAATCCCCTGCCTCTGTTTCCCGAGTGCTGGGATTACAGGTGTGAGCCACCACGCCCGGCACTGTGGTATGTGGTATGAGCTAAATCTCCGGCCCTCTCCCCACCTGTTTAATCATGTGTTGGGGTTCAAGGACTGTTGCCTTCTCAGGGAACCCTTTCCTGAACAATTTATATAAAAATGGAAAGTTCTGGGCCGGAGATTTAGCTCATTAGTTCTAGTGCCTGACTTGCAAGCGCAAGGTCCTGAGTTTGATCCCCGGAAACCACATACAATGCTGGGTGTGGGACTCACGCCCACCAGCAATCAGTACCACATACCACAGTGCCGGGCGTGGTGGCTCACGCTTGTAATCCCAGCACTCAGGAGGCAGAGACAGGAGGATTGCTGAGTTTGAGGCTTGCCTGGGTTACATAGTGAGCTCAGGGCCAGCCTGAACTACAAAGCGAGACCCTGTCTTAAAAAAAAAAAAGGAAAGTTCTCACTGGCTATTTTTCACAAACCAGCATGGCTCAGGGTATGCTATGAGTATTAGCTCATCTGATTTTCCAACAACCCCATAAAGTGACTTATTAAGCTTATCTCATAGGTACAGAGATTCCAGGATTTGCCCGAAGTTATACAGCAAGGACATGGAGAGGATGTGCACACCATGCAGTCCTGGGGCCGGGTTTTGGCTCTTAGCATCCTCTTTGCAGGGTCTGTCCCTGCTGTCCTTTGTTGGAGCCTCTGTCAAAACTCCACGAATAAAGAATATCTCATTGCTGTCATCACACGCTATCAATTCATTTTCTGATGGACATTTGAGTTGTTTCCACCTTTTGGTAATTGTGATGTGTAAGCTTTGAACATCTATTTGGGGTTCCTGGGGTACATACTTCCAGGGGAACTGTGGTTCCAGAGTGGAACAGCAGGACTCTGTGTTTGGCTTGTTGAGGAACCGCCTCCCTGTAGCTGTCTGTGGACCCTCTCAGGGCTGTGGATGGAGAGGAGGAGGATGAAGTGGGGATGGTTTTCAATGTCCAAGGATGTTTCCCCAAAACTGGACACAGCAAAGATGAAATCACCAGTCTTTCACAATTGCTCTCTACCAAACCAAGCCTCCTTTTCACGTCCACTCATCTTGGGGACTCTCGGCCCTTTCCCAAGCACCCTTCCCCTGCTCTCCCAGAGGCCTGACCCTGTGAGGACCCCTTCTGGGGTGGGTGTGGCGTTCTGCACACAGCCAGGCCAGAAGTGTGCACAAGAGACCAGATGCCTTGGTGCTGCCCCCAGGACTCTGTCTTTCTTCCCCTGCAGGGGCCCAGACAGTGTCCACACCTCGCCCTACCTTCCTTCCCAGGTTAGTGGGGCTCAGTAGGAAGGCAGGCCCTGGACTGGTAGAGAGTGTGGCTGGCCTCACACAAGGAGCCTGAGAGGGTGTCACTTATCACTGGTCATAGGGTCCCTAATGCCTTCTATGCAACTTATGGGATCTAGTCCAGAATGGAACTATAGGGTCTTCATTCAGAAATGGCAAAAAGTTTCAACTCAGGGACACCAGGGGCTTCTGACTGCCCAGACCTTGTGCATATGAAGCCAGCACTCCCTGCTCTCATGGATGAATGTTCTGGAATGTGGCTCTGCCTCGTCCATGGGTGCAGGTTCCCACCCTGATTGTGGACAGACTGACTGAGTAACTGAGAACACCAGGAGTGCTGAGGACTTCTTTTTTTCCTTTTTTTTTGAGACAGGGTCTCGCTTTGTAGTTCGGGCTGGCTCTGAGCTCACTATGTAGCCTAGGCAAGCCTCGAACTCAGCAATCCTCCTGTCTCTGCCTCCCGAGTGCTGGGATTACAGGTGTGAGCCACCACGCCCGGTGTGCTGAGGACTTCTGTGCTGGGGCCCAGTACATGCTGCACACTCCAGGAGGGCATAATAACTGTGGGAATGGCTTCTGAGTGGACCAGGTGTGCGGTGGTTTCAAGAGGAGCCTAGCAAGGCTGTCCTGGCATCGAGATGGGGAAGAGAGAACTGGTTGTTCCTTCCGCCCTTCCTCAAATGCAGCCAGACAGCTTGCTGCACACCCCCGACACCACACTTTAGGAAGTGACTCTGCATGGCAGGAGGAATACCTTCTGACACACAGCAGGGTGATGGTTGACAGCAATTAATTACATATGTCAAAATAGCTAGTAGAGAAAAATTTGAATTTTCCTAGCACAAAGAATTGACAACTGACCAGTGGATGTGCTGTTTACCCTGACCTAATCATTAGGTGTTGTTTCCATGAATTGAAATGTCACAGGGTACCCCACACATAGGTACAATTATTGTTTTCAAAAAATACATTTAAGAAAAATGAATCAACTCTCTGACCAGTCAGTGTGCTGTAGTTCAAAGAAATAGAGTCCTAGATGTAAAATATACATTACCATTAATATGGTATTGGTAAGCTTTTTGTTACTATAATAAATAACTGGGGAAATCAAGTCATGAAGAGGAAAGGAGGATTTTCTCTCATGGTTTTGGAAGGTGCAGTCCATGGTGGGTGGCCCCAGGCCCTGCGTTTGAGGGAAGACAGCACATCAGAGTGAGAGCAGGTGGGGAGCAAAACCCTCTCACCACAAGAGAAAACTCAAAAGGGAGAGAGCAGAAGAGACCAGGTCCTGCACTCCCCTTCGGGGCCATCACTCAAAGGGTTCGCCACCTCCCAGTAATAGCTGAGGACTCAACTTCCCACACAAGGGCCTCTGAAGGCTGCTTCAGATTCAAACTGCAGCAGCTCAAAATGTGCCTTTTTTAGCCATTGTAAAGCAAGTAATTCACTGGCATGGAGAAATTCACTGTTGTTTCCCCCGCGTCTTCCTAGTTCCAAAATATTTTCATAACCCCATACAGTAATCTCATACCCACTGGCAGTCACTCCCCATTCCCCTGCCTGGACCCTGAAGCCACCAAGTCTCTTCTGCCACAATACATTTGTTTACTCTGGACAGTCCATCCCTATGGTTTGCTGCACACCCAGCTGGGCTTCCAGAGATCTGCTGCACTTGTACTGGGTGCTCATAATCCCTCCAGCGGCCCTGTGACGGCATCTCATCCTTTTGACAACTCGACAGACATGTCTTTCAGAGGGGACACCGGACACCAGAGAAGTCAGTGAGGGACCTGGGACTCAAAGCTAGGCTGGTCACTGTGTGACTGTGCCCAGCTCCCTGAACTCCCCCATATGTGGGGCACAGGGCAAGGCGGCTGGAGGGCACAGGCTAGCTTCTCTGTATACACAGGCGGCTGTGATTCTGCACGGGAATCTCCAAGGCCTCGTGGGGATCAAGTCTGCTGGACAGTGAATATGGGCGCTGCAGATGCCCAGATCCCTCCACTCAGAGTAGTTCAAGGCCCTGCGGGTGGCAGGTACAGCTTGACCCCTGGGGGGCTGAGCTCAGCAAGAGCTGCCTGAGGCGGGTGCTCAGGAGACCAGCCTCTCCTGTGACCTGAGGGCTGATTGGAGGGAGAACTGCTGGGGGAGGGCTCAGGCCTGGCACCCCAAGAGGGACGCTGGTGAGGAGAGGAATCCTCTGCCTTGGTCTGGGCTTCAGGGTACGGCTCCCCACGTGGGCCCCTCGGGCACTGTAGAAGCTACTTTCGGTATCTGCCCTACAATGAACCATCTACAAATCGAAAAAAAGTCCGCAAAATACTTGTATGTGAATGTTGAAAGCAGCACCATCCACAGAAGCCCAAAGACAGAAACAACCCAAATATCCCTCAACAAATAAATAGATAAATAAAATGCCTATCATCCATACGATGGAAAGTTACTTAGCTTTACTGAGAAAAGAAATTCCACCAAAAGGTTTAACACAGATAAACCTTGAGGATACTGTGCTCAGCGAAATAAGTGAATCGTGAAAGGAGGGATGTTGTATAATTCCACTCAGAAGAAGGTACAGGACAGGTGAGATGCGCTGAGACAGAGTGGATGGGTGGCTGCCTGACCTGGGGTGTGGGTGGGGTGTGAGGACGCAAGGATTCCTTCTGAGGGGGTGAAAACCTGCCAAAGTCAGCTGCGGTGGTGACTGCCCTGCTGTAAACCTACGGGGGACAACCTGATACGCACTAAGCCTTGGGTTTAATCCCTAGTGTGGCAAAACAAACCCCCAAAATGCAGTTTTCACTTTATTTATGGTGCTGAGGATGGAATCCAGGGCCCTGTGAATGGAAAGACTCTAGCACTGAGCTGTAACTCCATCCCAATGCTAGTGCTTTTGATGGGCCAATTGTATGGTTTATAGATGACATCATGGTAAAGACCCTAAAAACAGATTAGGACTGGGAGTATAATTCAGTGGAGGACCACTCACCTAGCATGTGTGAGGCCCTGTGTTCCACCTTCAGCACTACAAATAAATACTTAAGTTCAATTGATCAAAGAATTGGTAACTTCTCCCTTTTCCTATCTGCTTTTTCTGATGAAGGGAATAGCTGAGAAGCTCTCTTACTCTCTCCCACTATCCCCTGTGCTCATTTACCCAGCACAGAAGTTGTTAGATGCTGGACTGCAATCAGTGGTTCCCCCACAGAGGTCCCCTGGGCCAGTGACCCATTGCCTAGACAGACCTCCCCGTAGGCCCATATGTGGGCCCCCCCCCAGCATCCTGTCCAGTAGCCTGGCTGGCAGAATCGGTCCTGGCTGGTCAGAGTAAGGATCTGTTTCACCTCTGTGTCCCAAATAATATTAGCAGATCACATTAGAGCTGTAAGGGGCAGAATATCCCCATTTTACAGACTGGGAGAAGCCAAAGGGTGGACATATCCAAAGAGTCTCATGCAAGGCAATTGCAAGGCCAGGTGAGTGGGCCCACAGTTCAGGGCTCCAAGCTGCTTCCACTGTCAGTGCCTACCCTCCTCACTGCCTTCTTCAGGCCATGTGGTGCCCGCCCTCAGTGGGTCTCAGTTTGGAGTACACCATCAGCAACCTGCCTTGCCCAAGAAGCCCAGTGAGCCCAACTTATTTAATGAATTAGGGCTGTTGGTGAGGGGAGGAGATCCATCAGCTCAGGTTATGTGTCCCAAGCACAGAGGACCTCTTCACAGACACTTCACCAAATAATCACTCTTGTTTGGCAAGAAGCACAGGAGAATACATTGTAATCCTGTGCCAGTCTGCCTAAACACAAAGCTTACTGCCCAGAGCCAACATTCCCCAACTACCCTAGGGACCATTTTCCTTGTGGTCATTGTTCCCAAAGCTCTGATGCCACTGGAGAAAAGGAACAGCTCAGTTTGCTTTTCCAGTGAGGGGCCTGGGGCCAGGTGTGTCGGCTGGAGTCCCAGACAGGACAGGGAGGAAGGTCAAGGATGGTTTGGGCCCTGAAATGCAGGCAGCACCACAAGCCTGGGTGTTACACCCTGATCATCAGTCCAGAGAGGCTGTTGAGATGGGAGCTGGGACCAAGCAGGAGCCTGAAGAACCAGGAGCCTCACAGAGTGGGAGAAAATCACAAAGACAGGAAGTAGAAAACAGGAGCACCCAAGATGGACCCAGCAGTAGAGGCCTCCAAACAATGCATATATAGGTGGATATGGGAAGTGAGAGACTTATGTTCACTCTATCTGCCAGGCAGTCTGGGGACAGCAGTGCCCAACCTCAAGGGGCACATGCTTTGCCTGCATAGCCTGCTTGCTTGCTTGCTTGCTTTCTCTCTTTCTTTCTTTCCTCTCTCTTTCTTTCTTTCTTTCCTTCCTTTCTTTTTTTTTTTTTTTGAGACAGGGTCTCGCTTTGTAGTTCAGGCTGGCCCTCAGCTCACTATGTAGCCCAGGCAAGCCTCAAACTCAGCAATCCTCCTGTCTCTGCCTCCTGAGTGCTGGGATTACAGGTGTGAGCCACCACTCCCTGCTTTTCTTTCTTTCTTTCTTTCTTTCTTTCTTTCTTTCTTTCTTTCTTTCTTTCTTTCTTTCTTTCTTTCTTTC
>PVIC010001806.1:0-79478 GCA_004025085.1 Thryonomys swinderianus | reverse complement strand
AAAGAAAAAGGTATCTCACTTCAAAAATAAAGATGCAATACCACTTTAAAGCAAATTCACCCATAAACCTGGAAAGCAGACAAAATGCCACTTCTATCAATAGGTTCACAAAATGTTATGTCAGTCTTCTCTAGAAAGGCTTTTAGTTTTAATTCTAATAACTTCAGTGTACACAGTTTGCCACCTTTAGACCTAAAGCTAGTCCCAAATCATAAATTTTTGGTCTGCCTCTACTACACTAGTTTTCTGACAATCCCATATGCATAAATAAAATTGTGACATTATGAAAGAAACATTAAAAATAAATCACCTTAACATGTTAATTCTATCAATCATTCACTGTGCTCATCATATCAGAAATTCCCAGTGCAAAGACAGTTAAGTCCTTAGCACTTAAGAATTTCCCAAGGTTCATTTCAACTCAAGTATATTTAGTTTTGGTACCGTGGCAAAAACAATTTATGAAATCTACAATAAAAGTTTTTTAAAAGCAGTGTCTAAATTACTTCAAGAAATTGGAGATTTCTGTATTTTCAATCAAAACATGATTTATGCCAGCAAAAAGTACTGAACCTGCTTATTAAAAGACTTGAGCTGAGCACAGTGGCGCACGCTTGTAATTCCAGCACTCAGGAGGCTGAGGCAGAAGGATAGCCGTAAGTTCAAAGCCAGCCCCGGCTACATAGTTCGAGGACAACCTTAACTACATAGTGAAACCCTGTCTCAAAAAAAAAAAAAAAAAAAAAAAAACAGGAAAGACTTGAACAAAGCTGCTACTAAAAACGACGCTAAATCTGGCAAAAATCAAAGGCTGGTAAAGGTTTCAAATTAACTAAACACACCCATGTCTTCGAAAACCTAGTTTGAGAAATCCTAAGGGCAGTTTAAAGCATATGATGAAGCCAACGCCCTCCATCCTACACTACCATACTAGTACTCCTTACAGTAAGATAAACCACGTCTTTTATTCGGAGAAACATTTTATTAAGGAAGGGAGGAGATTCAGGTGCTTAGAATGTTTCCTGCACGCCGCCATCACTCACAATACCGAAAAAGTAAACAAATCAAAGCTAGAAACGTGAAGTGGAAGGATACAATCAGGAAGAGAGAATAAAGGACAAAGAAAAACCAGAAATCTGCTTGAGAAAAGAAATTAGACAAACCATTTACTACTTTCCTTCGGACCTCAAGGCAACAAACACTCCAGTCGACTCGACGCGCTCCGCCCGGGCGACAGCTAAACTACTCGCGAACAACAAAGCGGAGCAGCGACTGGAGCAGAAGTCCCCGTACGAGTCCAACTGGATTGTCCGACAAACTGCGAGCGGAGTTCGGGGCGCCAGACCGACCCAGCAGGCCGAGGGGCTCGGGCAGAGGTACGCCCGGCCCGCCCTGCCCAGACCTGTGACCCCGGCCCGCCTGGCCCGGCCCTCCCGGCAGCCGCCCTCGCGCGCTGGGCGGACCCGCCGGCCTCCCCAGCGCTGCCCGCTCCCCGCCGCCGCCGCCGCCGGAGCCCGCCCCGGAGCGGGGAAGCCGCGGGCGGGGCGCACGGGCCCCGCGGGGGAAGAGGAGGGGACATGGCGCGGCTACCTGGGCTCGGGCGCTGGCGAAGGGAGTCCGCTCTCTCGCCGCTGCTTGTCCTTGGACTCGTGGCGCCCGTGGCTTCCTCCTGCAGCCCGGAGAGCTCCGCGGCCCCCGCCCCGAGGCGTCCGAGCCAGGCCGCCCCCTCCTCGGCCACACCGCTGCCCGCGCGGGCCGGGCCGCCTCGAGCTCCCGGGCCGCCCAGCGGCAGGGGACCTTTAGCGCGGGGCACCCGGCTCGCCTGAACCACTCCCGCCCTGTGGGCGGCCGCGTAAAGAAGCGGAGAGGGAGAAGGGCTTCCCGAGGAGTATGGACTGGCACGAACGCGGGCTCCGCCAACCGAGCCGCTCCGTTACCGCAGCGGCGACGACGACTAGGGCCGTGTTGTTGCTGCCAACTTGTCGAGAGGAAACTGAGCATGCGCGCGCGGAGACCACATCCGGGTAATTTCAGGGTTTGGCCCTTTCCCTCCCCCCCCCCCCCCCCCCCCCCGCAGCTCTTCTTTCTCCCGGGTGCCCCCGCCTCCCGCCCCAAGAGCCTGGAGGATCGGTCTGCGCAGGCGCCCGCGGCAGGGCTAGTGGGCGAGCTGCTGGAAACCTGGGGTCTGGGCCTGACCTAGCGGATTGCAAGGCGTTGCCTCGGGGGCAGAGGCTGTTTCCGGGAGTAGTCTGCAGAAAGAAAGGAGATCTTGTGCAAAAGTTCCCATGTAGCGTGGGAGAACTCGTTCGTTGTCCAGTAAGTACTTATGATGAGCGCCCAACCGAACCTTTTTTTATTTTCATTTTTGGTTATTTTAAGGACTTGCGTGGGCACTAGGGTTTAACAGCCAAGCACAAACTCCGGGTGGTTACAGCGGGACCTTCCTTCCCTCCAGCCCCAAATCACGAACTCCAAAGCGTTTATACTCCAGAAACTCACCGGCCAGTCAAAGAATCACATTCAGAAACCTTGCCAGATGTCACAAAAAGTGAGAGGTTTCGTGTTGCAAGGGACTTGGGCGAAATCTCGAGTTGGAAGCCACCTTAGAGATCTATTTACACTCCTATTAAGTAGGTTGCTCACTGAGTAGGGAAAAGCTTAAACTCTACTTTTGACTCCTGCTAACTTTATAAGATGCATGGTTTTCTTTCCGGCAGAGCATGTAACTCGTCGATAGAGCCCATGCCTAGTGTGCAGAAGGCTCTGGGCTGCATCTGCAGCTACAAAAAATAATTTAAAAAAATTAATAGTCATAATAAAATGTTCCAGAAAACACATCAATTGTATTATTTTCTTTTCACCAACCAAGAAATACTTCGTGGTGGGTCTTCCAAGACTAATTTTTACACAGTTCTAGGTCATTTCTTAGGTCACGTTGCCCAGAAACTTTACACTCTGCCTACGTTTGTGGTTCTGTCCTCCTTGCCATCACATGCTACGCTCTTGCCTCTTCTACTAGAAAGCCCCTGAAACTATTGTATTCACACTGGTGTTCCCTTACCTCCAGGATTAATGAAGACTTAACGGAACTAGTTTTAAGGAAATTCATTTTCAGATCTTCCCTATGATGTGTACTGTTTTCTAAAATTGTCTAGTTTGAGATGACAGATGACACAACATCTCCTTACAAAACTGTCCTCACATCATACAAAAGAAGATCAAAACCGTCAGCCACTACTAAGGTGACCCAAGATGTCAAAACCTTCCAGGCAGTCCAAAGGCGCAACTAAAAAATTGATGTCTGTGCAGAGAAAGTAAATGACCTTTATGAGAGTGCATTAAAATCTTCTGCAAATCAAGTAGTTTCCAATTCTTTGCTGGCAACAAAATAAAAGGAAGATCTGTCTACTAGCAGGTTATTAAAAATGACCTGGTAATAGACAAGTATGTGATATGGCAGTATTATGGAGTCTTAAGCATCAAACAACATTACTATCACTAAACTTCTTCAACTCCATCTGTTATTTGTTGTGTATTACTGTTTAATAATTGCCCTATAGTCTCTGTAGGATCCAGGCATGGCTTTTCTTAGGTATTCGGTAAAGTAATGCATTTTGCAGTTTGCATAGTTGTTGGTAGCATTCAGTCTCTTACTGCCCCCTCAGTTGCTTGCTATAAGATCTTCTCCATAGAAAAGCTCACAATATGCAGCTTGCTTTAGAGGGAGCCTCATCAGACTCTGGTTATGTTTTTATTTGCTTGCTTGCTTGTTTGTTTAAGAAATGGTATTGCTGTTACCCACAGTGGTCCTGAACTCTGGAGTTCAAATGACTTGTCCCATATACCTGGGACCATAGGTACTGTACATACCACTGTGCTTGGCTTGGTTACAATCTTATGTTAAAAATAAACCCTAACCCAAAGCAAATCACAGGTCTCATCTATACTCATGGGGAAGGGACCACATCAGGGCATGAATACTAAGAGGTGGGTATGGTCTGTCAATTTATTTCTGTAAGTAACATGCTCTATGAACTCAACCTCTTCTGTGAATTTCCCTTCAGGTTTCCTTCATCTTTTTGCTTAAGGGAAACCTGACTCCCCTGGGACCCTGCTTCTGCTTCTGCTTCTGCCTCTCAATGGTGGCACCTGTGTTTTCAGCTCTAAGCCTCTTCACAGCTGAAGTGCACACCCTGGAGGTGTGGTAGGTGTCCTGCCCTCAAAGACGCTTGCAGAACATCTGCCTCCTCCTTCCTACCTAGTATTTCCATCATTGCTCTCTTCCCCTTCCTTTGTTCACCATCTGCTGCTGTCAGTCACTCCAGGGCCACGTAGGCCCTAATCCCATAGGAGTTATAACCTGAGGTGACCTTTCCAGTACCTCGGCCTCTCAGTTCCTTGGCTTCTCTACACTAACTCAGCCACATGCTCCAATGGTCCGAATCACAGAACCCTCATCAAACTGCAGCTTCTCAAGAATCATAATTTCAGTTATTTTCCACTGGGATCATCACTTCCTATTTCCAGGTCATTTTCTGTTGTACTTTAACTGTAACAACACTTCAACCTTTGCCCCTGCTCCTTCCCATCCTTACTCAGTTTGAACCTCTGCCCAATCATAGTCCCTCTTGCACATCCTCAAAGTCCCCTAGTCTTTGACCCCTTTTCATACTTGCCTGGTGAAACCACAGTCCTGATTCAAGCTGCCTCTCCACCTACCCCACACCAGCTACAGATAAAAACAGATATTTGTAGTACAGATAAGCTGTACAGATATTTGTGCTACAGATAAAAACACAGTCACGTGGACTAATTTCATACCTTCAGATTGACCTTTAGTACTACACGGCCCTACTTTCCTCCTCCATTCTTTCCAGATTTCATATTTTCTCTGTCTGTAAACTACACATCCTCCCCTGTCTCCTCATTCTCATGAGTACATGTACCAGGCTTCTTATTTGACTGAAGACTTTGAAGCAAGGGGATGAAAACCTGCACAGAATCCAGCCATCCCCTCTGTGCATAGCCAGTATTGTCTTTTGCCTTCCCCTCTATTACATATTTGAATTTCTATGCTCCCAGCTAAAGCCATTCCCTCTGATCAGTCAGTGGACCCCAGTCCTCTCTTGCCTAATCAAGATCATGGCCTTTACAGAGCACTATTCCCTCTTCTACCGCATCAATGTCTCCCTCAGTTGACTCCTTCTCATAAGCTTAGAAACACTTGTTATTTCTTCAGTTGTACCTGTTCTTCTCTTTGACCCATTTCCACCATCAGCTACTACCCCTTTCTTTGCTTCCTTTGCAAGAAAATTTCCAGAGCATTTTCTATGCTATACTTTGTTCCTAGTTCTTCTACTCTGCAGCAGTATACATACAATATGATAGCATTTATATAAAGGTCAAAAACATGTCAAACACTATTTGTATTGAAGACTACACATATGTAGAGTAGAATCAACACATATAAGGTTACATAGTATAACAAGTTGGCAGCAGAACTTATAGGACTCTTACCTCCCTTTAATCCGCTCCACCACAATTTCCCAGTCCTTCAAAATTAGTCCTCTTGTGTCCTTCTGTACGTCAATATCGCTCTTCCATGGAAGAGGAAGCTTTTTGAAATAACTTAAAAGGAGCAGTCGGTAAATCAGTAATGGACATCAAATGGCTAAATCCAGTGATCTAGTCCAGTGACGGTGAACCTTTTAGAGCTTTCAGCAAACAGCCCACTGTGGTTCACACCACCACTGATCTAGTCTCTCTTCTCATCTTCACTACAGCAGCTGACACAACTAATCGTGATTCGCTTTACCCACCCCTGGTTTTCCTTGCTTTATCCCTGGTCCCTCCTTCCCTGTCTCTGCTGGTTGCATCTCTTTTTCTCAAACCTTGCAGCGAGTGACCCAGGTATTTGTATCTATATTCATTTCCTTAGTGATCTCATCTGGTCTCCTTTCAGTAGCATCTAAAATACTTGATCTCCGATCACATTTCAATACCATCTAAGATATATGATATCATCATATATGATGACAACTTCCAAATTTATATCTCCAGTTCAGACCTTCTACCTGAACTCCATATTCTGACGTCCATCTGTGGACAGTACATCTGAAACCTAATGTGACGTGGACTGAATGATGCTGTCTCTCAGACCTAACTCACTAGCTTTCCTATCTCACTCAGTCCATGAAAACTGCATCCTTCAAGAAGTTTGGATCAAAACACCTTCAGTCAAGAGAGGAATCCTTTTTTCTCTTACCTCCTGCCGTTTGTTCCAAGTTAAAGCGTCCTTCTCCACCACCCCGCTACCCCTTGGTGAGCTACCTCATCTTATCTTGGCTCAGTGTTTTCAGAGCTGTCCTGTTCATGCCATCTGGAGCAGTGATGGTGAACCTTTCAGACCTTACAGTGATAACAGCCAGCCCACTGCAGCATACACACCACCACCAGGTTCCAGTGACCCTCTGAAAGCGTAAGTCGTCTCCATGTGGAATGTTTCTTGTTTCATTCATATGGGGTCTACATCCTTATAATACCAATAGGTTTCTACAAGACTGACACCTCCACCCCTGCACCATTCCCACCCTCATCTCCTGTATGCTTTGCATCCTGTCACTCTGCTGTAGCCTCCCTTACTCCTTGCCTAAACCTAGAAGATGGCATTCCTGTTCTCAGGTTAGAACCCCTGCATGGGTTGTTGGCACTGCATGGCACTCATTTCCCCCAGAGCCCCTTATTGCTACCTTCACCTCCTTTGAAAAGTCACCATCTCCATGAGGCCCAAAATAAATACCTTTCTTTTGGTGTGTGATCACTAAAGGAAATTCTACATTATTTATTATCAGAATCCCGATTTTGCTGGCAATGGTAATAGCATTTTTGTTATGTTCCTTACAGTTATTAAGTCCTTGCTGTTTCTGAGGAAACCAAATGGAATACGTATTACATGAAAAATTCTGTACCTCCTTATCGCTCTTCCATGGAGGAGGAAGCTTTTTGAAATAACCTAAAAAGAACAGTCAAGGGGGCCATATTCACAACATGGTGGGGAGCACACAGATAACAAGTCTACTTACAAGGTTTCAGTCAGGACCCACCAAGTCCCACTGACTGCCCAACACCCACTCAGTTTCCTCTTCCTCTTGACACTAGGAAGTAATCTAATGATGCCCATGATGTCTTCATTATCCAAACATATTCCCGTTTCAGGAAAGTGGATGCCTAGGGTCAACTTACTGAAGGACCTGATTAATTAAAAAAATAAATACAGTACTTACATTGGGAATACAGTTAATAGCTTCCTTCATATTCTCACATCTTAAAAAGAACCACAGAGGTTTCATTCATGTTTCAAGCAGTTGAATTGGTAAAAAAAAGAGCTTTTCTCCATTTCAGAGAGTTTTACTGAATTACTCCTCCACACCAAACTGAAAGATTATTCTTTGTTCAAAGTCCTTGTTGGGCTGGCATCTATGATGGTAGCTAAATAAATGAGCATTCGATGTAACACCTGCTGGCACCTCTGGCATCACTTGGAAATCCTTTGTAGGTGTTCATGTGTGTCACTCACAAGACGGGTGGACACACTTGCTCACCCAGCCCTTGTTCCGCTGCCCACAGTGCAGCAGGTCACCTGGCCCTTCCTTAAGAGCTGCTGCACAATGTCTTGATGGGCTGTGGTCCTGCCTCTCTGTCAGTTCCAGACAAAAGCTGCCCACATCCCAGAGAGCTTGTGGGATCCCTACCCCGGAACTGCCAGCTGTGGCACTTCAGGGTGAATGTGGTACCAAAGTCACAACCATTCTTCAGTCTGACTCTGTAGTGCAAATCCCCGTAAGCTCACCTATTGCTCATCCCAGCTGCATGAGGGCAAGGATTTTATCTGTGCTATCTACTATTGTATTGCGCGTGCCTAGAATGCATTTGAACGGACAGGGCGGGGGATTTAGCTCAGGGCCACACCTACCTGGCAAACATAAGGTCCTGAGTTCAATTCCTGGTACCCTCCCCAAACATGAATAGAAAAGTATTCATGCTTCTATCTATAAAATGATAATTAGGAATAAAGTTGATTCTGAATACTATTTCATTCCAGAAAAAATGTTCTGTACATTAATTTTAAAATGTATAGTATTGTATATTATTTAGGTCAATTAAGTATTAGCATGTTATTAATGCAATCAAGATGGGTTTTGTTTTAATTTTAGTTTTGCATTATTGGCGGGTTGAACCAAAGACCTTCACACTGAGCTCCATCTTCAGACCTTTTTAATTTTTTATTTTGAGATAGGGCCTCCCTAAATCACTACCCAGAGTGGGCTCAAACCTGCGACCCTCCTGCCTCATCCTCCCAGCATGTGTCACCATGCCTAGCTGAGACTCAGCTTTTTTTTTTAATTTGTAAAGAAATATAATAGGTTAATCAATAAAACAAAAGTTCTCCAGCCTAAAGTATACCAAAATGCTCATGGAAAATATAATGGAAATACAAGAAAGGAATAAATGAGTAATATAAAATTTTGTTTAAAGAAAAGCTTCTTCATGTGATTTTTTTAAATGGACGATGGGTACATTAGGATATTTAGGTTCCCTTAGATACACTTAAAGAATGATGTCACAGTCAACTTTTAAAATGTCAATACTTAGAACAGAAATAACAAAGCTTGCCATTATGTAAACTTAACAATGAAACATTTTAGATACCACCTTCAAAAGTATAAGAAGAAACAGTTTTTCCAGTTTTCTTTAGGAGGTAAACAAGCAAAAAATTGTGAAGACCACGATCATAAAGCATTCCAAGGGAGCCAAGCTACCAATTTTGCTGGGGCTTCTCCTGTTAAAACATCTGAATTTGTGCATCATGTGCTCTGACTTAGGTAGAATGAGGCTTAAAAGCTTTCTTTTCATCTTTGTTTTCTGTCATTGTTGTTTGAAGAGAGATTGTTTTTTAGCTTTCTGAGCCAGGGCCTCTCTAAGTGGTCCAGGCTTGCCTAGAAATGGAAATCCTCCTGCCTCAGCCTCCTCCTGAGTGCTGGGATTACAGACCTGGCTTCCTTTTTTTAAGCAGCCCTACCTCCTTGAATTAGGAAATTAGACAAACTTGCTGTTTGTCTTATCCATTGCAGGTCCTTGAGTGGGAGGAGTGTAGAGTTTTTCCTTGAGTGGGAGGAGTGTAGAGTTTGAGT
This sequence comes from Thryonomys swinderianus, assembly GCA_004025085.1. Lineage (NCBI taxonomy): Eukaryota > Metazoa > Chordata > Mammalia > Rodentia > Thryonomyidae > Thryonomys > Thryonomys swinderianus. Next base: position 70,287 of record PVIC010001806.1, on the reverse strand, counting down.
CTCTTTATTCCAAAGGTAGGTGCAGAGGTCCTACCTCCAATACTGCCCACCTACAAGTGACTGTAATGAAATGTCTCGTGAAAACGACCTAATATTGACAGCTTCCAGCACAGTTAGCACTGTATTTTACTGTTAACCAAACAAATGTTATCTAAAAGTAATCCAAGTTGCATCTGGAAAGAAAATTACTTATCATTGATCAACTTAAATACAACCAGTGTTTCCCATCTCTCTAAAGGAAACATGGTAAACGCTGTCATCTCCTTGGGCTTAAAAGGTGGAAAGTTGGGCCAGAGATTTAGCTCAGTGGTTCTGGTACCTGCCTCACAAGCGCAAGGTCCTGAGTTCAATCCCCGTAACCACATACAACAATGCTGGGTGTGGTGATTCACGCCCACCAGCAATCAATACCACATACCACAGTGCCAGGCATGGTGGCTCACGCCTGCAATCCCAGCACTCGGGAGGCAGAGACAGGAGGATTGCTGAGTTCAAGGCTTGCCTGGGCTACATAGTGAGCTCAGGGCCAGCCTGAACTACAAAGAGAGACCCTGTCTCAAAAACAAAACAAAACAAAACAAACAAACAAAAAAACCCTTCTCTTTTCACCTGGATATAGTGACCCACACATCATTCCAGCACTCTGGGAGCCTAAGGCAGAAGGACTGCAATTTGGAGCCCAGCCTGGGGAATTTAGGGACACCCTATCTCAAAATAAAAAGGGAGGAGGATGGAGATCAGGGCTAAGGCTCTGGGTTCCATCCCCAGTACCACCACCCAAAAATAAAAACAAAGAAACCACGTTTCAGTAGTCAGCTCCATGTGTCTCAGTAAGCGTCTATATAGGAGCATGCAACCACGGCGGTCAAGGTCTAGAACTCTGACCTTCCAGAAAGTCAGGGCCCCATTATAGTCAGCGCTCACCCCAGCTCTTAGGCCCTGCTTCCTATTACTAGGATTTGGGCTCTTCGTGAATTACACATAAATGGAATCATATGGAATTCAGTCTTTCACATCTGTATTCTTTCATTCAGCACATTGTTCTAAGAAACGAAGTGTTACTGTGTTTATTAGTCCTTGGTTTTTTTTATCATTCAGTAATACAGTATAGGGTCTCTTTTTGGGAAGTGATGGAAATATTCTGGAATGAGGTAGTGTTGAAAGACCCTGAATTGTATTCTTGAACTGGTGAATTCTATGTTAAATACATTTTATCTTTTAAATCATTACATTTTAGCCAGGCCTCGTGGCACATGCCTGTAATCCCCATTGTTTATGAGGCTGAGGCAGGAAGAACACAAATTCTCGGCCAGGTTGGGCAACTTAGCAAGACACTATCTCAGAATGAAAAATAAAAACGGTTGTGGGTATTATGCAGTGGTAGAGTTCCCCTAAGCTGAATTCTCAAATAATTACATTTTAGTAAGCATTGCAAACACAGTTACTAAGCAAATAGTCTTTGGAGGCACGTCTGGTACAGTCAGCACTTCATACCCCACGTAGTGTAAGAAGTTGGATAAATGGTTTTGAGCCTCTGCTTCTTTATCCAGGAAATGTTAGTAAAAATAGCGCACCTCTCAGTGTGCAAACTGAAACAAGGAACACACATAAAGCCCCCTGTGACAAGGGCTTTCCCATTGTTGGCTACTCCTTAATCTGCCTAGGCTTGCTGTTTGTCTTATCCATTGCAGGTCCTACTTAATTCAACAGGAAGCAGGAGCTAGTCTCAATTGACAGGTGATAAAACTGAACCAGTAAGGGGTTAAAAAGTAACTTCTTGCCTAGCATATATAAGTACAGCAAATAAGTAAAGAAAAAGATTGAGGAACTGTTTCAGATTGAAAGAAGCCAAATAGAAAAGGCAGTTAAATACCATGCCTGATCCAGCATTGAGTCTGGGAGAGGTTTTCTTGATTTTTTTTTCCATGTGTAGTATATTATTGGGGTAATTGACAAAATTGAAAATGGATTATAGATTAAATAATACTGTAGTAAGGAATTAATGTTAGGGGATTGTTTTGTTGTTTTGTTTTGCTTTTCTGGGTTTTTAAAAAAATTTTTGTTTTTGTTTTGAGAATTAGGTTTCAGTCACTTGGAATTTCAAGTGACTGAATCAAGTTTCCACACTATGTTGCCTGTTATCCCTAGGTTGGCCTTGAACTCCTAATTCTCCTGCCTCAAACTGCAGAGTTGCTGGGGCTGTGAGTGAAGATTCCCTTATCCACTCCACAGGCTTTTTTTTTTTTTGTGGGGAAAGCACAGTACTGGGAATTGAATCCAGGGCCTTCACACTGAGCTACATGGCTGTGTTTATTTGTTTGTTTTTAGTTTTTGAGACATAGTGTTGCTAAGTTGCCTAGGCTGAGCTCAAACTTGCTCCCCTCCTACGTGGACCTCACAGGTCCTGGGATTACAAGTGTGTACCAGCGTGTGCAGATCTTGCTCTAAATTCCTTGCTTTTGATCACTATAGTGTGCAGGACAAGGACTGGGTGGGGGCAAGGAAGACTTGTGGGGCAGAACTGAAGGAAGACCTCGTGAGAGGCCTGGTTTGCCTTCCTCTGGCACTAGAGTGGTGTGGCTGCTGAAGAGAATGTCCTGATAGGAAATGTACACTGAGATGTTAAGGGTAAGGGCATGCCAGCATATAAAACTTAACTCTCCACTGGTTTGGGAATAATAATATGGAGAGAGAGAGAATGTTAAAGGATAGATAGGTAACTAGTGAATCTCGGTAATTTGTAGATGGACATTCTTTGTACAATCCTTGCAAATTTAAATTTGAGTTGGTTTTAAACCTTGAAGTCATTTGTTCACATGATGAATCCCTTAGCAGCACAGCTGGACTGGGGGGGGCTGGAGACTGAAACTAGGGCTTCCCCAGGGCTAAGCCCATGCTCCACTCCTTAGCTGCACCCCTGCCGCAGAGCTGGGATTTGAACTGTCTATAGCTCCAGCCTCCTCTACAGTGTATGGCATGGTGCTACACTGTACCCAAACAGTTATAGCCTGAGGACAGGCCTCAGATGCCTCAGAGCATGGTTGCTGCTTCTTCAGCTTAACACACACACACACACGCACGCACGCACACATCACAGGGACCTTGTTAAGATGCAGATTCTGATGCAGCAGATGTGCTGAAGCATCTAAACTCCTAACAGTCTGCTCCAGGTGCTGCTAGTTCATGGACCAGAAGTAAAGCACAGCTCAAGACTCTTGGGCCTCTAAAATACGAAATTTACTGGACAAGGGAATGGAAAGAAACTGCATTATCTAGAGGACAGTACTCAGTGAGGCATTTGAAAAGCAGTTGAAATGCTGTGGTGGCGCACATTTGTGGTTGGCTCAGGCAGGAGAGCTACAAGTTCCAGCCCAGTCTGGGAAACTTAGCGAGGGACCCTGTCTCAAAATAAAAAATTTGAAGAGGCCAGGACATCATTCCATGTTAAGGCCTTGTCTTCCACCCTCAGCACTACACTAAACGAACAGGCTAGTGAAATTCTTCTTGATAAATTAAGCTTTTTAAAAACTTGTCAAATGTCTTCTCATTCAGCAAACATTCTGAGTGAGCCAACTGGGCACCATATTTTAGAATTAAGAACTGGATGGTGATAAAAATTAGTTGAAATGGACAGAATTTAGCCAATCTTTCTCTTCTCCCAGCAGACCCCAAAGCAGCAATCTAGGCAGTTTTTAGTCCAATAAGTGAACTTGGAATCTAACAGCTTACCTGAGTGTCACAGGCACAAGAGAACATTGCAAGCAGGGAGTGCTGGAAATGACAAGTTCATCAACAGCAAAAAAAAAAAAAAAAAGTTGGCAGTTGTGCTGTTGGCATCATTTTCGCAATAAAACACTCTTCTGATGAATATTTGTGTTGCATTTTTTTAGCTTTCAACTTTGAAGGGGGAAACTATCCCAAGCTAAACAATGCCAAATTATTTTCATATTTTATACAGCGTTATTCTTGGGAGACAACTTGGAGGAAAAAAATTAACTTTACTAGGTCCAAAATCACAGTGGCTGTTTTCTTTAAGATTCAGGGATAATCCAGCAGCACAGTTCTGAAGTAGAAATGAGGCCCAGCCAACAGGTACTGAGGAGAGCAGGGACCTTCCTGCCTGCACAGAAAAGAGCTGTGTGAAGGGGACGGACAGACACACAAGAATGACCCCAGGCCTCACCCTGCCTGCGGACTACTTCTCACCTCCCTGAGGCTCCTGGAACACTGACCCTCTGAGATTTTTCTATCTCTTCCTCCCTGTAGCTGCTGCCATCTGCTTGTGCTTCTTGCTCTTTCTTTCGTGGCTGACTTTCATTTCCCTGGCATTTCTGGCCAGTTTCACCCTGTCACTGCTGTTGAACTGACCCCACACTTCCTTTCCTCTGTGCTGGCATCATCTGCATCATCCAGAGGAGCACAGAGGGCCAGAAAAACCTCTGAAGCTGGGCGCCTGGACCTTCCAGTGCCTCATTTTTTGTTTGTTTATTTGTTGTTTTGATTTTGTTTTTGAGACAGTCTCACTCTGTAGGTCGGGCTGGCTGTGAACTCATGTAGCCCAGGCTGGTATCAAACACGCAGCAATCCTCCTGCCCCAGCCTCCTAAATGATGGGATTAGAGGTGTCCACTGTCTCACTTGGCTCTCTTTAATCAGGAAAGAAATGAGTACCAGAGACTCCTACCCTCAGACCTACCCCAAGACCACTGATTGTATCTACTTCCCTTTCTCCTCTTTTACAGAGAGGCTGGTTCCTGGGTCACCTTGAAGTAGGCTCAACACTAAAACTACTACTGTTTAAGAAAGACAAGCTGGGCAAAAACCCCTCAGGTCTGGGCTGCCTTGCCCAACACACAATTATGTAGTGTGATTGAAAAAAAATATGGTAAATATTTTTAAAACTTTAAAAATATATAACACTAAAAGATGCATTGCCATTAATCTCCTTCAAAATTCTCTCACATAGTGATTACACTTAAGTGATCACCCAGGTCACTTTCTGAAGAGAAGTCCTTTTTTCAATGTCGTTAGTTGTGCTGTAATGGCTGCTTTGATATCTTGAATTGACTCAAAATAATTACTTTCCACAGTCATTTTGACCATGGGGAGAAGCCAGAAGTCACATGGTGCCAGACAGCATGAATGAAGACACTACAAGCCTGCCTTTCCATTGGATGGCACTCAGCAGTAACCTTCACCACATTTTTGATCACACTTCCTAAAGTCACTCCTGAAAGAGTGCTTCCAGTACTTCTTCAGAAGGTGGTAAGAATGATAGGAAAAGTCTGTTTGGGACAAGAGAGTTAATGGCAATACCTGTATATCTCTTACCATCATAATTTTTTATTTAAATATTCACTGCCTATGTTGATCCCACCTCATAATTAGGTTAGCCAATGAGTGCTAAAGTTGGTCTGAACTTGCCCAAGGCTACACAGTTAGTTAGAATTCAGGTCCAATCTCTGGCCCCAAGCGTAGTCTACGAAAGCTCCTTGGAAAATGTTCCTGTTGAAACATTTGACACAAAGCTCTAGGAATCCTGGAGCTGTGAGTCCTGCGCCTGCAGTCTGTTCTATATCCTCACTCCTCCTAAGAGGAAAATCCAGCCTGGATTCTCCAGCCAAAGCCACCCCAGAGTGGACACAGGTCCAAGCCTGGAGAGAGAGGGGTTTTCTTTCCCTCTTCTTGCTCTTCCAGTTTGACTCTTCCATAAGGCCCCCCTCTCCTTCTCCTGAGGACTTCACTCTACTGATCTCTTCCAAACAACCACAAGCCACTCCTCAGGCGCTTGATTTCATAAAGTCTTGTGTGTTTATTTTCTACTTCACTGTAAGTTATAGAGGCTGTCATTATAGATGAATTTTGAAATCAAGGAGAGAAAACATTCATATCCTAGCTCCACCTAAAATAAAAATTAAAAGGGGCTTGGGTTGTAGATGAGCATAAAGACCCCAAGTTTGATCCCTAATACTCTAAAAAAAAAAGTAATAACCAATCAATCTTATCTATGTATGCTCCTGAGCAAATTACAGAACCTATCTCAACTTCGGTTACTTCCTCTACATAAGTAGGTTTGTAACACTTGTCTAATTTTTCCCCAAGAGTTTTTTTAAGAGGTCCCTAAGAGATAAATGAAAATTCTTAACCAACAAAAATTTATTGTCTATCATTTGCCAAATGCTGCCTTAGTTAGGAAAATAATGCTATGTGAGCTAAATTCCTTGCCATTTAAAGAGCTTACATTCTATTGGGCAACATGTATGATAAACATGTAACCAAAATGAAAATTGTAACTAAAATATCCAAATTGGATAAAAATAGATATGGATATTATAAATAGCTGATCTAACTGAATTGCATAATTTGATCAAATAGTGGACAGTATAATTAAATTGTGAGCATCATTTTTTTTTAAAGACCATTGAGGGTAATTAGGTTTGAAGAAGGAATAAGATACTATTTTATGGGCCAGAGATTTAGCTTAGTGATTCTGGTGCTTGCACAAGGTCCCTGGTTCAATCCCCGGTAACCACATACAATAATACTGGGCATGGTGACTCACGCCCACCAGCAATCAGTACCACATAACACAGTGCTCAGCATGGTGGCTCACACCTGTAATCCCAGCATTTGGGGAAGCAAAGGCAGGAGGATTGCTGAGTTCCAGGCTTGGAACCTTGAGACCCTGACTCAAAAAAAAAAAAAAAAGATACTATTTTATTTTATTTACTTAGTTTTTTGTTTGTTTGTTTGTTTTTACTTTTTTTGAGACAGAGTCTCGATTTGTAGTTCAGGTTGGCCCCGAACTCACTATGTAGCCCAGGCTAGCCTCAAACTCACAGCAATCTTCCTGCCTCTGCCTCCTGAGTGTTGAGATTACAAGCGTGTGCCACCATGCCCAGCATTGTGGTATGTGGTTACTGGGAATAGAACTCAGGACCTTTTGCTTGCCAGGTACACGCTAGAAGCACTGAGCCAAATCCCCAGTGAAAAATAATATATATTTTTTCCTTTATCTGAGAAGTATCTATTCATTTTATTTGTTTTTTTATTGGTACATTTTATTGGTACATTATATATACACATCACAGTTACACTCTCAATTACACTGAGAATTTTTACCAGCATATGACACAACTTAATTCTCATTTTCCCCCTCCCCTACCCACCCTATCACACCCCCACCCCTATCTACACAAGCTTTGTTTCCTTTTTATTTTACCATCAATTTTTTTCTTTCTTCATTATTTACCCCTAAACCCCATTTCCCTTTGAGTATCTACTATTTCACAGTAAATAGGGCAATCAGAGGAGGTTCTCTGAGGAGGTGGCACTTGAGCAGGGACCTAAACAGATGTAAAGGAGTGAGATTTGGGCTAATCTGGGAAGAGCAGATGTAAAGATTCTGAAGAAGAGGCAATCTCAGTGCATTCACAAAACAGAAGGTCAACACAAGTAAGGCAGGGCAAGGAAAAAGGGAGGAAAGAAGAGGTAGAACCAGAGACACAGTGCGTGCGTATAGAAGCAGCTCAACAGATAGTAAATGCTCCATCAATGATAACTGTTCTTAAAGGGCTCCTTTTCTTTTTTTCTTTTTTCTTTTTTTTTTTTTTTTGACACAGGGTCTTGCTTTGTAGTTCAGGCTGGTCCTGAGCTCACTATGCAGTCCAGGCAAGCCTCGAACTCAGCAGTCCTCCTGCCTCTATCTTCTGGGTGCTGGCATTGCAGGAGTGAGCCACCACGCCCGGTAGGCCTCCTCTTTTTCTACCAAGGCCACGTGTTCTCTTTGTTTGGTTTGATTTTTTGAGAGAAGATCCTGTGTCACCCAGGCTGGTCTCAAACTTCTGAGGTCATCCTCCCAGGTAGCTGAAATGGCACATGTAAACCATCTAGTGCCAGTTCTCTGAGGGCATTCATTGGCTGAACAAATATTTACTGAGTGCCTACCAGGCATTGTGCTACCAGATAAAGATAGCTTAATGAAGAAGGCAAATATGGGAAAGGAAAAACAAAAATAAGGGGACAAGCTGTGTGGTGAGGCATGATCAGAGATCGCTGAGGCCACCTGTTGTAACCTTAGGAGCTGCCTTAGACTTTGGCACCGTGACACTTGCCGTTCCACAGTACAGCGCTGCCTACAAAAGTGCCCGGTGAGTCATCAGGGGAAATACAATCCAGAAGAACTCCAGAATACAGATTTTAATGGCATTCAGAATAGACCTCAAGGTGGAAAACATTACAAGAGGCAAAGAAAATTTCATGTGTAGTGTAGGTTAGAAAGCTATTCAGGGCTAGGAATATACCTCAGTGGTAGAGTGATTGCCTGGTATGTGTGAGTGCCTGGGTTCAGTCTCTAGTAATGAAAAAGGAGAGGGAGAACAAACTGAAATCCTTTGATTAAATAAATCCTGAAATCCTCAATAAATTTACAAACCTATACGGCCAGCCTGCCTGCTCCTGCTTCTGCCCCTTTCACGTGACTGAGGCTCCAGCTCCTGCCTCAGAGCCTGTCCACATCCAAGCTTTACATCCATATGTTTTACTGCCAGTAAGACAGAGTGCTGCTGTTCACTCACCACAAACAATCCAGGAAGGTGACAAATCAAGGGGCGTGAGAAGCTGGTCCCTTCCTGGGTGGGTGATTTCTTGCATAATAAGAGGATTCTCCAGTCTTCCCAATTTGGACATCATTCTGTTGGCCACACCCATGGTAGATTCCCCTGCCTCAGCCCCAGGCTCTTGCAGCTCTGTGGTCCAGTGGAGATGGCGCCACCAGTATTAGCTTGCCAATTTATTTTTACAAGACAAAGAAACAGATTTTCCTTTAGCGAATAAACCACCCCTGTCCATTACGCTAGCCCTTTGAAACTACTTTTGGATTCTGGTCTCCAGAATGATTAATAATGAATTCATGTTGCTTTGAACTGCAAAGTTTGTAGTAACTTATGACAGTGGCAACAGGAAATGAATACACATGCAGTACTTGTTATATGTACAAATTCTCATCTCTCCCCCTTATAGATTCTGATTCTGTAGATCTGAGTTGGAAGTCCAGTAGTATGTCCCCCCCAACAAATACCTCACTACCTCTTTTCTTTCTTTCTTCCTTTTTTTGTACTTGAAATTTAACTCAGGACCTTGTGCTTTCAAGGCAGGGATGGGAACCAATGCACTAAATCCCTGGCCCCACCAACTGTGAACATATGATCAGGGCTGGTCAAGCATGACACTTCATTGCCCCAGAGCTTGAGCCTAGTCCACAGGTGAATGTAAGGCCCACACTGGCCCTCACAGTCCTTCACTAGGAATTTACACATGGAAGCCAGGATGGGTTTACTCTTTGTGTTGGAATTTGGTTAAAGATTCAAAGATGCCACACTAGGAGAGAATACCAACTTGCTGCGGCTGGCAGTAATCTCCTCTGACTAAAGGAAGCACATATATAGAAGGAAAGAAGATAATAAATGGAAGGAAGCATAAGCAGAGTTGAATGTTAGAAGGAGAAAGACAACCCTACTCCTCTGAATCCCTGGATCTAGTTATATCTGATGCTGCAGTCATCCCTGTTCTTTTTTTTTTTAGTTATTTTTTAAATTGAATTTTTTATTGGTACAATTTATATACATCTCACAATCACATATAACATTGGAGAATTTGTACCAGTATATGACACAAGTTAATTCTCATTTTTACCCATATCCCTACCCACCCACACCTCCCCACCCCCTTTATATATACTCTTTTATTTTCTTTCTGTATCATATTTATTCCTTCCCCTCATTACGTTCCCACACCAAATTTCCTATGGAAATTTCCCACTCTATAAAAGCTGTCATACTTTCTAGACCTCCTTTGCATCTACAGGTGTTCATGTCAAAAAGAAGATCCGGAATTTGCCTATCTGTGATCTGTTGATGGCACTTATTAGTATATCCTCCAGATGTCTCCATTTGCACCTAAATGGATTGATCTTGGCATTCTTTATGGCAGAGTAATACTCCATTTTATTAAAAAACCAGATCTTCTTTATCCACTCTCCTGTTGATGGGCATTTGGGTTGTTTCCAAGATTGAGCTATCACGAACTAAGCTGCTATGAACAAGGGTGTACATCTGTCTTTCCAATGTGAGTTTTTAAATTCTTTTGGGTATATTCCTAGCAGGGGGATAGCAGGGTCAAATGGGACCCCTAGTCCTAGTTTTCTGAGAAATCTCCACACGGATCTCCACAATGGTTGCACAAGTCTGCAATCCCACCAACAGTGGAGAAGGGTTCCTTTCTCCCCACAGCCTCGCCAGCATTCATTCTTGGTTGATTTTGTGATAGCGGGCATCCCTGTTCTTTTGACCCATGAGAAGGTAATAAATCCCACTGCAGTATTGTTCATCTTCATTGAACTGGTCTTCAGTCCCTTGGAATAGCCTTTCAACAGTCATATTGGGGTGCTATCTGCAAGAGCTGCCTGAATCCTTTACATAGTCTCCTTAACCATTCTTATGCCCAATGTCAACATTTCCATATTTTTAATGTAATTTTACCCGAGTTGTATGAAATTTAAATACAAATTACATAGAGACTGAGTCATTCTGAGTTTATCGTTTGCACTAACTCCTTTAGAATAAAAATTGCCATGTATAAGCCACTTTCTGTCTTAACCACACAGTCAGTCCCAGCAGCTGTATGTTCAGGCTGATTCCCTTTTTTGATCCCTGCTCCCTCCCATCTATTCAATGACAAGAACTTCTCAAGTGATGGCTCTTTTCCAATGAAAACAAATGCTGCAAAAACCCATATGATTGCTTTTGTTCAAAATAATGTCTACAAAATACCTTCTGCTCTGCATTATGTGCTATATAGGCATCTTTAGCTAGAAATGAACAGTAAAGAGGTTAAGTGTTAATGAAAAGACTCTCCCTCATTATCCAGTTACTTCAACAATCATTTTTTTTAAGACATAGTCTCACTATGTATTCTGGGTTTGAACTCACTATGTAGTTTCACTGGCCTTGAACTCACAGCAATCCTCCTGTCTCATCCTCCCCAGTGCTAGCACTACAGGTGTGCACCACCACCCTTGGCCTCAGTAATGCTTCTTTTTTACCTTTGAATTTCAAAGTTTCTCAGCCCTACAAGATACAATCGCATGCTATTATTTGAAACATTTTCCTGGTGTAATTCCCCATTGCAGGGGGATGGACTTATAGCATTTACCAGACAGGATTAGCTATTGACTTTGCTAAAGTCTCCTAACAGGCTATTTCTGCCAAGTCCTACCAAGTCCTTCCTAGAGTAGAGCTGTAAAACTTAGTGGAAGAATTAGGAATTCCCATAATTTCCCTCTGCCAATAAAGTAGAAAAAGCACTTGGCTGACAATCAGGAAACCTGAATATATTCTTGGCTCTACCATTTATTACCATTTAGTAAACTTAGTCAGGTCAGTTAATACCACTTAGTCATAATTTATCTGTAAAATGGAATTCATGATACTCCCCTGTCTTTTTAACTAGATGGCCATAAGAGTTAAAGTATACAAATTTAAGGTACTGTTGCACACAATACAGATGGAAGGTAAAATCATGATACCCTAATACCCATACATCTTCATTCAAACCTGGGACTATGAAAGTGTGATGATTTCATTTACCAAGATTGAAAAAGTGAGTTGCAGCCAGGTATCAGGCATAGTAGTGCATGCCTGAAATCCCAGCATTTGGGTGGCTCAGACAGGAGGATCCCAAGTTTAAGGCAAATCTGGCCTTAGAAAGATCCACTTAAAAAGAAAAGAAAAAATGAAAAAGAAACAAAACAAAAATGACAGGAAACAAATTGCTTTTCACAAACCAATTTCTTTAATATTGTTATGAATGAGGAATTATGCAAACCCATGTATAAAGTAGGCCTTAAATTTGGAGTATCATTTAGATACTGCTATATGCAAGTGATTGGATATATGGATGCACATAATGGTCTAAATAGATGCTATAGATCTCTACAAAAATGCCTACAATTGGTCTTCAGCAGATGATTCCAAACTCTGAAAAAACCTAGTGGATGTGAACCAGAGATCTCTAAAACCCTCTCCACCCCAACAACTGTCATTACTTAGTACTAAATTTAGAGCAGATGGAGAAATCAGCAAGCAAGACAATGCCTACATCTGCTAATAAATTAATACTGCTGAGCTAAGCAAAGAGAAAAATTTTATGTGGTCTGTACATGTTAGCTGAGCTCCAAATAATGTATGAGTTTCTGTTTTTGAGGACTTTATAATTTATATAACTTAGACATAGTTTTTACTAACACTTATGAGGATTTTCTAGGTGTTGGTTAATTTCTTAAATACTTTAATTATATCAATTTATTTCCCAGAACCCTGTAAAAAGATAATTTTATATTATCTAGTTTATAAAGAATAACATTAAGTCTCATAGAGATTAACTTTGCCCAAGATCACATGGTTAGTAACAGGGTTCAGACTCAATAGCCCATACTCCTAACCGCAATGCTAAACTTCTGTCCTAGAAAGACAAAGGTAGGAAATAATAGAATGACCTATGGCTCATTTCATAATTACTATACATTTTTCGTTATATTTAGAAATTTAACATACCCCAGTTAGTATGCTCTATTGTATCTTAGTGTTTATGGTGTACCTCATACATACATACATGGTGGATGCTGAGGATTTATTTAATCATGAACAAAGTCACCTTGGATACTTAATTCCTGCAAACACAAAATCACCACAGAACCTTGAGGTGACCAAAATCATGTGACATGTGCCCAACCTCTAAATTCTTGCAAATCTCATACCTGTTGTGTTCATGCTGCATTGTACGAACATTGGAATGGCAATGACAATGAAGGATAGTGTCCCCGCCATGCATGTATCCTCAGTGACCAGCCCAGCATCTATGCATCACGCTAATGAGGAGTTTTCATTGTGAGTGACAGGAACTCAACTGGCAGTTGTTAGTGCAGAAAGGAATGTGCTGGAGAGTTCATGGAAATTGGAGCCCGGGCTCCATGCTACTGGGACTCCCCTTCTTTGAGCTCATCTTTCTCTGCCTGGGAAGAGGAGAGGCCCACCTCATCTGCTAAAGGCCTTACTTCATACCCTTTCTGATGTATAGTGTGATACAAATGAAGGAATGCTTCCCCTCCCCCAGCTCTAGAGAGACTATTCCTAAGGAAGTTGTGGATTGGTCAAGCAGAGGTCAAGCGCTGACCAAGCATGCTAATCCAGTTGATCATGCCTAAAGGATGTGTTTATATTTAGGGGCTGGGGACCACTTATCAAGTGGGGCTAGGAGAAGGGAGGAGTGCTAAGTGGCCACAAACACAGCTGCCATCTACCAAGTAACACCTTAGTGATGATGATTAAGCACAGGGGCTAGGGGTGGGAAGTGAATTATCTCCTTGAAGTACTGATTCCATACTGAAAAGTAATAGGACTCCCTGTCATTCAGCTTATACTTATTCACTGATTCAACTAGCAGTTTCTGAATGTCTGGCAAGGGGCAGGCCTTACTCTAGATGCTGAGTATACTTACGAGAAACGAAACAAATCTCTGTCCTCCCAAGTCTTCCCTTTGAAAGAAGGCAGACTGATAACACACAGATGTGTACATACAGGACATGTCAGCTGCTGGTGAGTGCAACAGATAAGGCTAGAGAGAACAGGAAGTGTGGGGAGGGGGTGCAAGGGGAGTGTGTGCTGTTTTTTATAGGGAGGCTGGGCCAGGCCCCGTGTGATGATGAGACTATTGAACAGAAATGTGTATGGTTAGCTCTGCAGTGACATGTGGAGGGAACATTTCAAGAGTAGGGAAAAGCTAATGGGAAAGCCTTTGTTTTGATTGGATTGGGCAGAAAGGACACATCTTAGAGGAGAGCAAGAGGAGGCTGCAGACAGGAGGGGCTTGTGGGTGAAGCAGATCTTTTGAGAAGCTGTCAGCTCAAGGGGCACAAAATTCTGACTGAGGGCCTTATGACCCAGTATTAACTCCTAGCTCATTCTACTTATTTTAAGGAAGCTTTTAAAATGGCACCCTAGGAAACACACAGATCAGTTGTATAACTTGCTGTGTTTTTGGTTGTTGGTGACAGCGCTGGGCATTGAACCCAGGGCCTTGTGCACGATGCTCACTCTTTTTTTTTTTTTTGAGAAAGGGTATCACTTTGTAGTTCTGGCTGGCCCTGAGCTCACTATGTAGCCCAGGCAAGCCTTGAACTCAGCAATCCTCCTGCCTCTGCCTCCTGAGTGCTGGGATTACAGGCGTGAGCCACCATGCCTGGCACTGTGGTATGTGGTATTGATTGCTGGTGGGTGTGAGTCACCACGCCCAGCATTCTATGTAGTTACCGGGATCGAACTCAGGACCTTGCGCTTGCGAGGTACACACCGGAACCACTGAGCTAAATCTCTGGCCCTGGATTGGATTTTTAAATTTAAAAAATTTTTCTCGTATCTGTTCTGGCAAAATATGTTTTTGTTTTGTTTTGTTTTGTTTTTGAGATGGGATTTTCACAACATTGTCTAAACTGGCCTTGAACTTCTGGATTCAAGATATCCTCCTACCAGGGACTAGTGGCATGTACTACTGTGACTGCCAAAACAAAATTTTTTTCCAGTATCAGGGATCAAACTCAGGACCTTTTCCTTGCTGCACAGTCATGATGCCAGTGAGCTACATCCTCAGCCCAAAATTGGGTTTTTGTTTTTGTTGTTAGTTTTTGAGACAGTGTCTTGCTATGCAATTCAGGCTGGCCTTGAATTCACTGTGTGACCCAGGCTGGTCTTGAACTCCCAGTAGGCCTTCTACCTCAGTCTCCTGAGTACTAGAATTACAACCATGCTTTTAATTTTTTTTTTTTTTTTTGAGACAGGGTCTCCCTTTGTAGTTCAGATTGGCCCTGAGCGCACTATGTAGCCCAGGCAAGCCTCAAACTCAGCAATACTCCTGCCTCTGCCTTCTGAGTGCTGGGATGACAGAGTGAGCCAGCACACCTAGCTCTGTGGTATGTGGTACTGATTACTGGTGGGTGTGAGTCACCACACCCAGTATTGTCTGTGGTTACTGAGGATTGAACCAGGGACCTTTGTTTGCTAGGCAGGTGCTGGAACCACTGAGCTAAATCTCTGGCCCCTTTTAAATTATTTTTAAAGAAAGTTGTTTTAGAGTTCTAGAATGTATGATGGATATTGTGAAGTAGAAAATATTCAAAGGGAAATGTGGTGGAGGGGTGAGTAAAAACGGGTAAAGAAAAGATGTGATGGTAATAAAAAAAAAGGGGAACAAAGCTTATGTATTTAGGGGGTGGGGTGTTTGGGGTGGGTAGGGGAATGGGAAAAAATGGGAATTAAATCATGCCATATACTGGTACAAATACCCCCCCAAAAGAAAAAAGTTTTTTTAGTAATTTTATCTCAAATTTTTAGTGTTATCTCTTATTTTAGTGTTTATATGATCTATATCAATATTTCCTTTTAAACTTCTGATGAGATATTTTATAGAAAATATTTTTAAACAATCTATAGCATTGAATCATTTGATGAATGGATAAATAAAATACAGTGCATCCATACAGTGAAGTATTTTGGGCCATAAAAGGAAATAAAGTATTAATGAATACCTCTTCAAAACATTCCGCCAAGTGAAAGAAGCTTGGTACACAGCATTTCTATTATTATGAAATGTCTGTAATTGGTAATTCTATAGAGGTAAACAATGGACTAATAGTGCATATGTAGTGAATGTAAGAAAAACTATTGAATTGTATGGCTTTTTTTTTCTTTTTTGAGACACTATTTTAGTAAATTGCTGAATTGCCTAGGCTGGGCTTGAACTTGCAGTCTTCTGCCTCAGCCTTCCACAGTGCTGAAATTACAGGCATGTTTCCACATGTCCCACTTAAAGTTATTTTAAAAATGTATCATTATATGTTTACCAGCACAAAAAAAAGTTTTAAAAAATATCTTATCAGGGGCCAGAGATTTAGCTCAGTGGTTCTGGAGTCTGCCTCTCTTGCAAGTACAAGGTCCTGAGTTCAGTCCCCGGAAACTACATACAATGCTAGGTGTGGTGACTCACGCCCACCAGCAATCAATACCACATACCATAGTGCCAGGTGTGGTGGCTCACGCCTGTAATCCCAGTACTCGGGAGGCAGAGACAAGAGGATTGCTGAGTTTGAGGCTTGCCTGGGCTATATAGTGAACACAGGGCCAGCCTGAACTACAAAGTCTCAAAAAACAAAAAAATCTTATCACTTGACAGATTGTCTTCTCTCAGTTTTATTCAAAACAACAAATTTGAAACTACTTTACTTGCAAAAAAATATCTACATAATCATTTCATTACTTTTGTCTTTTGTACTAGTATTTCAATTATGACTTTCTTTGCTATCCTAGAGGGTTTTTCATCTCGGACATCAAGCATAGTATTATTACCAGTGAGACACTCGATTACACTGATTCTCAAGAAGATCTATTTCAGGAAATACGTTCTATGAAAGTATGTTTGTATATACTTAGGAAAGTCTTTGTGGGGCCAGGGATTTAGCTCAGTGGTTCTGGCATCTGCCTGGAAAGGACCTGAGTTCAGTCCCTGGTGGTATCTAATGCCTATAATCCCAGCACTTGGGAGGCAGAGGCAGGAAGACTGGTTTGAGGTTAGCCTGGGCTACATAGTGAATTCAGGTCCAACCTGAACTACAAAGCTGGACCATCTCAAAAAAAAAAAAGAGAAAAAAATCTCTGCATGTCTCCAGAAATACAAATATGATATTGTGATGATCACTGTCCCAGGCTCTACTATCTCTCAGGAGAGGCACATAGGGGAAGAAATGTATGGTACCCAGTTTCTGCTGGCTTGTTTTATGGCAAGGCCCTTGTAAGACAGAATAAACATGAACGCTGGGGCTGCTGACCCAGACCTGATACTTCTACAAGGTCAGCTCCAGTCCAGAGTATATGATAGAGATAGGGTCAGACAGACCTAACATCTCTGAAAGCCACAACAATGTAGAAAACAACCTATACAAAATAACCCTGATTATCTGAACTAAATGTTGTTTAGCTTTGCCCGAGGCTGCCAGAATAGCTTCTGGCAGTTAAAAGGAGATTTATATAGCTAGAAAACTTGATCCCTTGACTTTCCTCTTTTACTTTTTTGTGGGTGAATTTAATCTTTGTACCTGACATGTCTGCTGAGTGTATAATTAGCACGCTGACATCTGAGCAGCAATGTTTCTCAGCTAGCTTTATTTAGGGGTGGAAATATTTTTTACTTTGTTTAAACTTAGGCACCCTTCAACTTCCCTGTTATCCTGAATATAACTTTTTAACCCTTCGAATATATTGAGAACACAGAAATATCTGCATCCATATGCCAATTGTAGTTGCCCTGCCTTTAGGATATACTTGCAATTGGCTGTCTCTTCTCATTGTTCCATCGGTTATGGAAAGGTCAGTGCCCTGCTTCCAGTACTCTGAACATTTCTGGGATATACAGTTTCTCTAAACACCTCCAACTCTAGCTCCTGCAAACCGTACTTCTTTTGGAATTGACCACTCTTCTCTCTTGCTCTTTTACTCCCAAACCAGTCATGGAATTCAGAACCTGTCTTTGTCTGGTGGTGTGGAGCATCTGGAGCCCCAAATCAGATGCCTGGCAGACTCCAAAGAGTTTGGGGAGCGGGAATATACTTCTGGGGAACAAGGACATACCTCTGAGCAACAGAGCAGCATAAAATGGAATTTGTGTGAAGGTTCCCCACCATCCTCCACCCTGCATGGGCTTCCAGACTCTGTCGGGGGCTCTGCCTTCCTTCTTTCGTCTTTCTTCCTTTTGTGAAGTATAAAAGTTATCCCTGTACATAGCAAAAGCCAACAGTCACTTTCTAGGCTGAAAGAAATATGTATGTTTTTATAACTTTTTCCCTGGTTCTGGGTTTCTGTCTATGTATCTTAGGACACCAAGCTGAAGTTTTAAAACTAATACTTACAAAGATTTGCCTTGGTAAAGTCACACGCCACCTCTGTCCTTAATTGTATCTCAGAATAGGGGTGTAGATTTCGTATGTAAAATGAATCAAAAAAAATGCAAAAGGAACAAAGTACAGTACATTAATGGGACAACACAATGACCAAAATATTCGAGGCAGTTGATACTGTTTATTGAACGTCTGCTATGTTCCAGGCACAAAGCTAGGCACAAAGGGAAACAAAATCAGACATAGTTATGCCCTTGTATAGTTTATAGAGCTATTAGCAAAAAGAAACAACGGTCAAATACGAAAGTCAAATGCAGCTATGAGTGACAAGTACAAATGCCATGAGAGCGACATGCGACCTAGCAGGGCCAGGCAAGCTGTCGCGAGGCTGTGACAGTAGACCTGTGACCTGATGGTCGGGTTGGTGAACCTGGAAAGAAGCGAAGAGCATTCCAGACTGAGGGAGCGGCTCATGTGGAGGCTTCCAAACAACGGAAACCCCGACAAAGGACTGGAAGAAGCCCCATGGCTGGGGCTGCAAACCTGGGTAGTACAGAGGGTAAGGTTGGGTTGAAAAGATAGGTAAGGCAAAAGCATCGAAAACTTTCAAGCTGGGGAATGCCAGACAGCTCAGATTTCCATCTGGAAAACCTCACTCTGGCTGCAGTCTGGAGAATGGAATGGAACGTTACAAAGACTTGAAAGGAACTGTCAACTGGAGCCCATGTGGAGACAAGCAGTGATTATTGATGTGATTATTCAGAGCGGCTTTTTATCTGTCTTAATTTTTATGCTAAATGAATATATGCATACAAATAGTTCAAAACAGCAAACAGTATTACAATAGGTTTTTTTTTTTTTTTTTTTTTTTAAACAGGGTCTCACTTTGTAGTTCAGGCTGGCTCTGAGCTCACTATGTAGCCTAGGCAAGCCTCGAACTCAGCAATCCTCCTGTCTCTGCCTCCCCAGTGCTGGGATTACAGGAGTGCGCTACCACACCTGGCACTGTATGTGGTATTGATGGCTGGTGGGTGTGAGTCTCCACGCCCAGCATTGTATGTGGTTACTGGGGATCGAACTCAGGACCTTGTGCTTGTGGGAGGCAGGCGCCGGAACCACTGAACTAACCCTCCGGCCCTACCATAGGTTTTTTTAAAAAAATAGCAGCCCTCCAGAAAATCAAAATGAAACTCCAGTAGTGTCCCAACCCTCCCTCCCCAATCGCTTTGCTCCTTCTAAGACTCCTTCTTCCACTCCCAACTATGCACCTCATATTTCCTGACCCTTCTTGTTGGGGCTGCAGGGTCTACTGCTATACTATATTCCCAGCCTGCACCTTACTTTTTAAAATATACATTTAAAATGCTATTTGTTTCTCAGTTTTATACATTGTTATTTCCTACTAGGAAAGAAAACATTTTCGCACTATTGTTCCATGTCTGCCCCTAACTCAGTTCTTACTCTGCTAAGAAAGAACTCTCAAAGCCATGATCAACACTCCCTTCTTAGTATTCCCATATAAGACAAATACTGATGTCCATTACCAGACAACAAGCATCAGTGTGTCAGAGCAGATCCAATACCTCTTACTATAAATATATACCTCTGTGAGGATAGCAGTACTTAATGTACATTTATCATGGACATAATTGAAGTAGTAAGGATTTTTACCACTTTAATAAAGTAAAAAGTACCCATATTTTAAGTTGGCACAAGAATGTTCAAGGAAATCACAATTGCATTATATGTCCTCGTTGAAAGACATAATAAAAGTATTTGTACTAAGAGCCAAAAATACTCTTCATTGTAAGACTAATGTCTTGGGGAATAACTGCTAGAAAGGTTATTAATCAGTGAGTGTCCTGTCATTTATAGACATAGAGCAGCAATGCAGGCCACTCCTACAGAGTGTAAACAACCCTGAAAACAAGCAGGTGGTTTCCACCTTGAGCCTAAAAACAGGTCAGACATTTTGACTCTCAGATAAATCACTTCCAAGGAATAGAAGATTAACCATGGGAATATTCATGTAGAATTATGGATAATGGAAAACAATTTCAATGCTCCAAAAGAGAAAAATGGTTAAATGATATATTTACAGTACACACTTAGAGAAAATCCTCAGGGTCATCATTTCAGGGGATATTTAATGCTGTGGGAAAATGCTCATGAGAGAAAAAGTAGAGTTTACCCTAATGTAAAATTCAGCAAGTGAACATGAGTATAATGTATATACATGTACAAACATATAAGTGTATATAATTTTATATGTATTTACATATACACATGCCAATTTAAGTTCACAGAAAAAGGACAAGCTTTTTTTGTCCTCCACTGGTCTATCACTCATATCCTTCAGAATCAGTGGGGGAGGGGCTTAAAATCCAAGTTCTTGGGTTCCACCCTGGATCTATGACTTAGGGAAACTGGAAGCAGAACTCAAGCTGTCATTTATACATCCCTGACTCCTAACACAGTTTGATTCCAAATGTAGTATTAAAACTACATGAATGACGGGGCCGGAGATTTAGCTCAGTGGTTCCAGCGCCTGCCTCGCAAGCGCAAGGCCCTGAGTTCGATCCCTATAACCATATATAATGCTGGGCGTGGTGACTCACGCCCAGCAGCCATCAATACCACCACCACAGTGCCAGGCATGGTGGCTCATGCCTGTAATCCCAGCACTTGGGAGGCAGAGGCAGGAGGATTGGTGAGTTCCAGGCTTGCCTGGGCTGCATAGTGAGCTCAGGGCCAGCCTGAACTACAAAGTGAGACCTTGTCTCAAAAAAACAAAAACAAAAAAACAAACTACATGAATGAGGCATGAGCAGTCCATCTGGGCAAAGTCAAAACAACTTTTGAGAACAGGAAAATGTGTATTTTTAAATCTAAGTAATAAGTAGTTATGTCTGAATTCCTAAAAATTGTTAATTTAGGCCAAAGAAAGTACTACACTAAATTCATGTAAGGAATTATTACCTCAACAAACTGTTCATGTAAAACATAAGTATAATAATTCTAGAAGTGTAAGGAACAGTATGTCTCAATGTTCCAAGATATTCCTTAGCAAAAAGTGGCTTCGGTGATTAAAAAAAAAAAAAGCTTGGGCACAGTGTGTGTGTATATATATCACATATATATATATATATGTATGTATATATATGTATATATGTATATATATGTATATATATGTATATATACATATATATGTATATATATGTGTATATATACATATATATATGTATATATATATATCACCCTCTCCCCTTTAAGGTAGTACAATTATAGACAGATCATAGGTTCTGAGAAGTTGTAACAGAAGCCTTCTTCTTAATCTTAGCTCCTCGATGTCTTAAAATTTTCCTGTCATTAAAAACAAATTCTAGGCCAGAAGAAGGTCTAGAAACAATTCTCATATGGACTGACTACCACATCTGAAGCCACACTTCAGTCCTTTTCCATTGTCTCTGAGGGCTCATCATGGCTCAAGTCAGCTACCAAACGATGTTGGAGAGCAGCAAAGTTGAGTGCCAGGCTACAAGATTAAAACACCTGAAAGAAGTTTTATTTATCTGTTCCTACCATTAGACTATTAGCTCAGAGCTGGAAATATATGTTTTGTCTATTCATTTGTGTATCCCAACACAATGAAGTCTGGCATTTATGTGATAGTAAGGGAACATCGCCAACCAGGTAATTAAAAAA
The DNA here is from genome assembly GCA_004025085.1 of Thryonomys swinderianus. NCBI lineage: Eukaryota > Metazoa > Chordata > Mammalia > Rodentia > Thryonomyidae > Thryonomys > Thryonomys swinderianus. Next base: position 48,585 of record PVIC010001806.1, on the reverse strand, counting down.
GATTTTGATGAGTAATGAACTAAGCATATAAGTATTCTTATAATGTGCACAATCATATTATCAAGACTTCATTTCACTCAAAAAAATTTCTGAGCACTTATTATGCTGGGCATTTCTAAGACTGTGGAGAGACCAAGACAGTCTTTTCTCTATGAATTCTAGGCAGTGGAATTACTAGCCTTACCCTTAGTACATTTCAGAATATAGTAGATTTCTAATTAGTGCTTGTTGAAACTGAGTTTGGAAACTGAGACACACTTTTAAGTTTGGTCAAATCTGGACAATTTGGAGGCAAACAGACTAGAGTCAGAATCTGACCATTCCTAGATGGTGAGAACTCAAGTGAAGGCAGTGATCTTGGTCACCATTCACTATTACCAGGCAGTCTCTACAACCAGCTAGGAATCAAACAGTTTGACCAGAAAAACCTTAGCGCTCAAAGGAATGGAAGAGTACAATGTTTCTAAGTGTGTGCACTAGGTAGTTCCATAGGTTTCTGTGATACTACCATATAGGATTAGGAAAGGGGTGCATGGAGTTGACAGGCCTCTGTACTGCAGGACTTTTCATGATGTACTGCCTTCCTTGTATCCATTATCTTGTGTATTTTTCACAACAGTCCTATGAATTAGGTATTATTTTTTTTTCTCTTTTGGAGATAAGCTAATTGAAGAAGCTGTGAGAAAATAAGTAACTTGCTTGCTCTAGACCACCATAAGGTAGAGTGGGACTTTGGAACCCAAGTCCACCAGAGTGGCTTCCTGGTACAAAGCTTGGTTTCTCCTGATCATTCTAAATATACTTTGTTTAATGTGTTGATGGTCATTAGCCCAGAGGAACCCACAGTATAAAGTGTTTCCCAAATTGACTTGATTAGGAAGCCCTTCTGAGAGAATCCACTAATCTTCACTTGTTTGCCACAGAATGTATTTTGAGAAACAATGTGAAGCAAGTGAGTCAGCGATCTCGATGCAGACAGAAAAGAGGCAGAAGGTAGCTCTGAAGGAAAAGACGCTATAGGATTCCTCTCTCCCTCCGTCTCTCTCTCCCTCTATCTCTCTGTCTCCCCTGCCCCTCTCTCTCACTCTGTCTCTCTCTCCCTTCCTCCCCTCCCTTCCTCTCGCCCCACCCTGAGTTCCTGGGGATTGAATGTAGGGCCTTATTACTGAGCTACATCCCCAACCCTTTTTTATTTTGAGACAGGCTTACTAAATACTAAATTTCCCAGAGCAGGTGATCCTCTTACTCAGCCTCCCCAGTACTTGGATGGAGGGATGTGTCAACATACCCGGCAGAATATTTTTAAAATCTGTGCTCAAAGAATTATTAATATTGGGCCAGGGATATAGCTCAGTGGTGCTACTACCTGCCTGGCAAGTGCAAGGTACTGAGTTCAATCCCTGATTCCACAAACAAACACACACAAACACACATACACACAAAAGAATTATTAATATGGACATGTAAATTAAACCTTAGTTTAATAGATGCCATTTTTATCTCTAGATCATAAGCTTCACTTGATAAGTCATTTATCTCAAATAATATTTGATATGGAATCCCAATTCTGGCACATAAGCTTTTTTGTGGGATTTGACTTACATAATAATTCAATCCACTACATCACCAGTTTTGGTGAAGCATATTCATATTGGGAGTGTAAGTTTCAACTTGTTGTATAACTCAAAAGGCCTGAAATTTGCATTTTGGGATGAGGTATCTTTTTTTCTTTTTGGTGGTTACTAAGGATTGAACCCAGGGTCTCATGCATGCTAGCCAAAATAATATCACTCTCATACATCCCTGTTGCCTTTTTATTTCACATCGAGATTAGGACTCCCTACATTATCTAGGCTGGCTTCAGTCCTCCTTCATTAGCCTCTCTGAGTAGTTAGGAAGGTAAGGTAGGTAAGCACCACCATGCTCTAGTAGAATTCTTTCTTATATAGGACTCATCCAAACTTTGTAGGACATCTGGCATCCCTTACCTCTGTTGACTTAAACACCAGTGCCACCACCACCAGCCCTCAGTCCTTAAGACAAGAATGCATCCCTACATTTCTAAATTCCCATGGGAGCACCCTGCCAGGAACCATAGGTTAAGTACACATCAGAACATTCAATAAAATACTATGACAAACTCCCAGCCCAGTCCTGAGTTCAATATGCTGACAGAGCCACTGGCATGCTATTATTGATTCCACACATACAATGCCTCATGACACTTCTCTGTATTTCGTGAGGAATGTGACTAAACATAAAATGCCAAAATACCAATTTTAGCCAAGAGGCTGAGTCCTGTGGACTTTACCAATAACACCTATAAAGCTGGGCAGAACTACATCCAAGACTGTGGTGTACTGGCTTGCAGCTGTGGCAGTAGCCACAAAATAATAAGTATGTTGTGTTGTCAAATTTGTACTTTAAGAAGAATGCTGGGTGTTTTTTATCTCTCAAAATGATTTATTATCAAAAAGTTTGCTATTTCTCACTGTGGAGTCTGTTCAGCAATGTAACTCCATCCCTTTTAGAATTATTAGGGCCAAAATAATTTCAAACTAGAACAAAAATCTAGACTGTAGGTTTGGCAACATAATCACAGGCACACATATATGTGTTCGAGAACACTGGTTTCATTTCTTCATTGGAATGCCAATCACCATAAAATCTTCTGCTAGAGTCACTTCTTGGAGATCTAACACTAATTCTGCTTGCTTTTTCAGTTCTGCAATGCCATCTGCTTCTCCTTCCCTGGCCAAGGCGACTGGTTTGTACCTCTGACTGAAGTGAGTCAGGACCAGCCTCTTTGCACGGCACAGCTTTGCAAACGTTGCTGCCATCTGCGGTGTGCTGTGTCCGTGCTCCTTTGCTTTGTCCATTTGGGCATCGTCCAAGGTCGCCTCATGGATCAACAGGTCTGCATCAAAGCACAGCTTTTCTCCTTCATCACCTACAACTCCAGAGCAATCCCCCAATATGCAGATTTTTCTTCCAACAATAGGTTTTTTTAAGACGTCCTGGGGAGAAATTGTAATTCCATTTTCCAGAACCACAGAAATTCCATTTTTCAGCTTCCCATAAGCAGGACCTGGCGGAACACCTAATGATGAAGGCAGGTAACATTGTATCATGGATGTGGAATTTATGACCTTTTAAAAGGATACTTTAACAGCATAGCAAATGGCAAATGGGAGAGACATCTAAATATTTTCATAATTGTTCTTTTACTACTTGTGGAAAAATAGAATATGTATACATTTTAAAAGTTCAGTGTTGGCAATTAATATTAACAATGTTTTTGTATTTAAAATACTTCCTATGTATATTTATCAGATGATTTTTTTAAACTGCTAAATCCCACTGAATCCTTATTACAGTTAAGACAACAGTTTTGATTCTCTGATGTGTACTGAAGTAAGTTTTTAAAAGAGTGTTCGATAAGCTCATTTTTGGGTAGAATTAAAGGGTATAATAAAATAACATAACAGATGTCTAGTCAAGATAGGTACCTACAAGTTAATTTAACAGAAAAATCATCAGAGAGGACCGTTTGGATTATAAGAGCATTTCAGGCAATTGCACATGATCAATCTTCTTGGTAGGAGGGGCAATTCCACACTTACCAACCTGGACTTACATCTTACATTAATCTAGAGTAACACCTGATAATCTCTGGATAGTACTTAAAAAATAAGGATAGTCACCAAACATAATTCAAATCATGTTTAAAGTTTCCACATATGGTAGTATTTCCACAGGCCTTAAAATAAGAAAACTAACTTTGACCTAAGTCACATGTCTTCATCGTCTAGCATCTTATAGTAGGGGAAGAGACTGCATGCATAAAGACCCAAACACAAAAAATGAGATGCCAAGGGGGAAGGTGAAGCTGGGGCTGGAAAGGATTTGGCCTCTCTTTCACAACAGGGGCTGAGGACCTGTCCATGAAACTAAGTGCATCTTTGTATGCTTCCTTCCCAGCACGGTGAGTCCTTGTTTATAAAACCGATTAAGGTACAGTGTGGGGTTGTTCTGCTTTTTTTTCTTCTGGTGGCACTTGGATTGAACCCAGAGCCTTCACGCTGAGGCACATCCCCAGCCCTTTTTATATATATGTTCATTTATTTATTTTTATTTTATAGATATATAGATATAGATATAGATATAGATATAGATAGATATAGATATAGATAGATTGACTGAGAGAGGATCTTGCTAAGTTACCCAGACTGGGCCCAAACTTGCAATCCTCCTCCTTCAGCCTCCCATAGTGCTGGGATTACAGGTGTGTAGCTAGGTACAGTGTTCTGAAAACCAAATTAACTTAGTTAAGTTTGAATGAATAGACAAAGTAGTTACAGAAGGAACCTTTGAAAGTAGTTTGCAGCTCTAAAGTTAAAAAACATGGCAAAAATTTTTAGACCAAAGATGTCATTGAAAATACACTTCAGCCAGGCATGATGATGCATGCCAGTAATCCCAAAGCTGAGACCAGAGGACAGCCTTGAGTTCAAAGCCAGCCTGGTTTATGTAGTAAGTTTAAGACCAGCCTGGAATATAGAGTGAACATCTGTCTCAAAACAAACAAATAAAAAGAAATGTACTTCAAAAGGAAGATGTGAGGGCTAGGAGTACAGCTCAGTGATATGGGGCTTGCCTAGCATGCAGGAGACACTGGGTTCCACCCCTGGCACCATAAAAAAAAAATTCCTACCCAAACAACTTTATGACCATATCATATAAAGTAAAGATACGACAGATTAAGAGTGTAAATCCAGGAAGCTGAAGAGAGAAGGATTTAAAAAAATACTGCATATTTGGCTTCTGTTCCAAATAGCATCTTTTGGCTCCAAAGAGTTTCCTTAATAGCGAACTTTGGGGAAATGCAGAGGACAAAATGTATTTTTAGGCCTGAAATACAGGGAAGGCAGGTTACTAGGACACTTTGAATGGCTAAATAGCTCAATTTCTGAAAAGGAAATACAAATACTTACCAAGGTCTTTTAGCTTCTGTGCATTGAGTTTACCTGGGCGTTTCTTTTCCATAACTGAAAACCCAAAGGAGGGAATTCGGTGAAAGAGGCGAAATGCTTTTACAACAAACTGGTCATCATCAACCAGAAGGTATGAGTTCTCTTCTGAGTCTAACAGGATAGTTCTTCCTTGTCCCTCTTTAGGAGTGCTGCCCGCTTTGTCCACCTGTGGAAATTCTTTTAGCTCTTCAGCGGGACACTGATCTGCTGTGGGCACCAGCTCGTGGACCACATAAGGAAATACCAGCTCTGTATGAGAGAGCTCCATGGCTCGCCAGATAAAGTCCCGAAGTCCTACAGGGCCATAGATTTCAATCGGCTGCTTGGTGACAACGGAGCCACTCTGCAGGCTGACGGTGCACAGCAGGCCAGGGAGGCCAAAGAAATGGTCTCCATGAAGATGTGTGATGAAGATCTTGGTAATTCTTCCTTTGGATTGAGACAAAGGAACATATTTGGAAATTTTTCAAAAATCAAAACTCAAAGCTCTTTGAACAAGACTAGCACATTGCACTAAAAATATTAAATGGAATTTAGAAGTTATATATACCACCATGGACTCATTCCTTTACTTTGCTATATAGTTCCACAAGAAAGAATAGGTTTATTTTGGGCCGGCGGGTTAGCTCAGTGGTTCCAGCGCCTGCCTCGCAAGCGCAAGGTCCTGAGTTCGATCCCAGGTAACCACATACAATGCTGAGCGTGGAGACTCACGCCCACCAGCAATCAATACCACATACCACAGTGCTGGGCGTGGTGGCTCACACCTGTAATCCCAGCACTCGGGAGGCAGAGGCAGGAGGATTGCTAAGTTCGAGGCTTCCCTGGGCTACATAGTGAGCTCAGAGCCAGCCTGAACTACAAAGTGAGACCCTGTCTCAAAAAAAAAAAAAAAAAGAATAGGTTTATTTTACAGATAATTTTAAAAGATATATTTTTTCATAAAATGTTTAAAAATTACATAGTTTTGTTTTTTCATGCTGTTATCCTATGTTTTCCTCTTATTTATTAAAAGCAAAATATAAAATTATACCAAAATAATTCACTAAACTAGATGGGATTTATAGTCAAAAGCATCTGGCAGTTGCACTGCCCCCTACTGCCTTCTCTGAGAACAGCAAATATGTACTGTACTTGCAGCAAAACAAAATGTTTCACTAATTCCAGAGCCTGAACCCAAAACTGCCTTTTAAGGACTCTACGTAGAGTCAACAGGGATTAAACAACAAAAAACAGAGCCTGCCTATCCTGGTGTAGTTGTAGGAGGAGAAAAGGGATGAGGGTGAGAAAGGGAGAGGTAAGGGAGGAATGAGAATAAAGGTGGTATAAAAGGAACCTGGTAAGAAACAGGGAGGAAGTGGGTAACAGATGCCAGAATGACTGGAGGACAGATTCCTATGGAACTGTGTGAAGGCAGTTGGGCCCATCTCCTGCTTTCAATTCGAACTAACACAGCTGCTTTTTCAGTGCTCATTGGCTTGGGTTATAATTCAATTTAGTCAGTGGTGATCTGCATGTACTGCTGGTATGGGGCAGGATGACACATCAGCATTTTCTGAGATGCACCACAGACATTTTGAAAGTAACAATGAGAACTAGCACATTTCCAGTATAATAGGCTTCTGGGTCTTGCTCAAGGCCCACCTATTTTAAACATCTGATACCATAAAAGTACAGGAGCAGTTTATTGATACCATAAAAGAACAGGAACTATTTATTGTAATGTGATTCGTCCTAGACAGCAAATGTTTCCCAAGCAAGTCTGCCTAGAATGACTACACCCAGCCCAGGGGCAGAGAACAATGGATTGGGCAGAGGCTGATTTTACACTTTGAGAATCCCAGGAGAAGACACTTGCACTCTAGAAGCTTCCTCAATATGTTCTCCTTTCTTTTCTGTCCTTATATTTACTGTTTTTTACTTTGAGAACTTTTTAATTTTCCCCTTTCCCCCTGTCCCGCTTGCTAAGCCACCTCCAAGTGTGACCTAAAGACTCTACAGACAAAGAAAAGACTACAATGGCTGCTGAGTTTAGATTGTATGTAGGTCTCAAAATTAGCAACTTCAGCCTTTCTGGGCCCTTTCCTATCTACTCCAAAACAAAGTTAAAGCTGAACACCAAAACAGGCTGGGAACCCAAAGCAAGTGAGGTAAATTAAGCAAGTGGAAAATTGCTTCCCACAGTTATAACAGTTTCAGGAGAGACAAACATTTTTTATTTTTCAAGAAACCTGATTTGAGAGGGAGACCACAATTATCAAAGGTATGAGGAAGTTATCAAATGAAAGGAGAAAAAAGCATGTTTTCACTGTCATGTGAGAACAAGGAGTAGTAAGGAAATACTGCCCACAGAGGTGTGGAATGCTGAGCATCCTCTGATGTTCAGCACTGATGGTAAAGTCTACTTCCTGCATAGGAAAAAGTCTGCAATACATTGTACATCCATACAGTTTCAGTAAAAATAAAAGCAGGTTATGCCAGTACTGATTCCACTTATACAAAACTACAACTGCACACACACCATGCACACATATACCACACACCATTACCCCATCTATATGTTCAGAAAATGCACTAAAAGGAAGAGAACTTGGGAGTTTCTTATTTACACTTTTTTAAAATTTATATGTTTTAATTTTGTTTGAACTTCCATAATAAACATACACACTTTTGGCAATCATTTTTAAATCATTTCAAATGATTTATACAAATCTCTCTTGCTCTTTTTTTTTTTTTGGTGCTGAATCAAATCCAGGTTTTCAAATATTCCAGTATTAAACTGAACCTCCAGCCCCACATAAAGTTTTTATTATCATATTAAATCATATTTTTATAATACTCAGTAACTGTTTTATACTCATTTTGTTTTGTTGTCTCTATTTTTGGTGCTGGGGAGTAAGCCCAGGACCTAGCACATATTAAGCACATGCTCTACTAGTTAATGCCTTCTCTTCTGTGCTTCAGAAGTACTTGGGAAATACTCTCATTGCTCTTCTTAGAGCAATATTACATGCTTCGGGATTGTCTGCATGTGTTTCTATCACTGGACCAACAGACCTTGGGACACTGAAAGTATCTTTTCTTTAGACATCAAGTGACATGCCCAATGATGAGCTGTAGGAATAACCACAATAACTACTTTTTACCAAGACCAAACAAGTAAGAGTCTCTGTGCAAAGTTGCTCAACATGTTATCCTTTCACAAACTGAACAGATCTATACGAGGCATCTATTAGCGATGTAAGGGCTCACTGAACTCACTTTACTGTACAGGTAGATAGAGAACACAGAAGCAAACCATTTAACTAACATAGTTCAGATACTGTTGATGATGAGGAGTCAATAAAAATAGGATGAAATAATAGAATAGGGTGAGAGAAGGACTGCTTAACCCAAAAGGTTCAGGAAAGCCTCTAGGAGGTGGCCTTTGAGCTAACATTTAACCACACAAAAGAGGAATTACTATATTACATACAATTCTCATAGCACCCCTTCTAAATAGAGTTTTCACCCCCATTCTGGGGTGAAGTTTGCTAATCTGCTAAGGTAACAAGTCAGGGAGAGACATGCTGGGACTGAAACCCAGGTCTGCAAATCTGGGCAACTTTGCACGACTGACTTCTCTGTCTTCCAGGAGTTGGCCTTGGCTTACTGCACTCCTCTGAACAGAATCTTTCTCCACCTGAGAACTCTTCCTCCTGCCTGAACAGTCAACTTCTCTGACATGCCTAACCCAATAACCCCGAGTAGAGATGAACGTTTCCGGCCTCTGAACACCTGCTCATCTCAGGACCACTCGTTCCTGGCAGAAAGACAGCCACTGCTCTCTTTCAAGGGCAGTGTCCATCTACTATGTCTGACACAAACTTCCCCATCCCTCACTTCGGGCCTACAGAAATCCTTGCTCTTAACCTTTACGGAATGAATGAAAAGCAAATAAACAAGTACACCAAGTTGACCAGGCATGGCCGGATCCCTGAGGGCCTTCCAAGTCTTTCCAGTGCTCTAGCACTGAAGTGGGATGCAACTGTCAGGGCTGTTTCTGAATGACAGGCCCCAGGAGAGCCAGGAAACTGAAACAAAACAAGAGACAGCTGAATGTGTACTAACCTGCTTTGAGTTGGCTTTTCATAAGTTGTGTCTGTGTTCCTTCCCCACAGTCAAAGAGCCAGCACTCACCCTCACACCGAAGGACCAGGGCAGAAGCTCCCCGGGTTGGGGATGGATATGCTGCACCTGTCCCAAGAAATGTCACATCCATAGACATCTTCTATCCTGCAAGAGAGGTCACCTAGGGATTATTTCAAATCACTGTAATAAAAATATGTTCTTATGTGACTTTTATTTAATTTTGGTTCCAGGTTTTGAAACTAAGACCTTGCATTTGCTAAGCACATGCTCTACCACTGACCTATACCTTCTTAATTATTTTTAGCTATAGCTCTGTTTTTTAAATGTTAGGATATGGAACCCAGGACTCATGTGTGCTAGGCAAGTGCTGAACTAAACCCCCAGCCTTTATATAAATCCTAACTGGTTAAAACTACAAGTCACCAATCAAGATATATCATGTACAGATACAAATTCTCAAGGATGAATGTGATCATAACATATATTTAAAATGCACCAATAAACTCAAGTTAAAAAACAAAACTGTAAGTCACCAAACCTTGTAGGACTTCATGCACACATATATATACACAGTCAATTACTCTATTAAAAACTAGTTGAGGGGCTAGAGCAGAGCACTTGGCTAGAACATGTGAAACCCTGGGTCTAATCTGTAGCACCATAAAACAATAGCCAAACAAAAATTATAATTCAATTCCAACTATTTAATATTCTCAAAAAAGTGAATGTATATACAGATAATAAAAAGATCAGTATCCGTAAATAATATGGGGAAAGGAAGGAACAACTACTAGGTGGAACACAGGACTTTAGGGGGCATCAAAACTATTCTGTATGATACAGTAAGTATAGAAACATCATTTATTGTTCCACCATACACGAAAGTTACAAGAACTAAGTCAAATTTAGTTAATAACACTGTGTTATACTGGCTCACCAACTGAAATAAATGCACCATCTCACTGGAAGACTTTCATATTGGAGAAATTGGGAGTTGTGGAGTGTCGGATCATGTGAAAACTTTCCATATCTTCCACTCATTAATTTTTTAAAAGTCCTAATAAACATAAAACAATAATTCTACCTGAGGTACTGAGCAAGAGATAGGATTGCACTATGTTTACTGAGTGGCACCATGTGATCAACCCTTCCTTTGATTGATCATGCTCTACAATAGCCCATAATAATGCTATTTCATAATAATCCTGAGGAAAAGTCTCACTCCTCTAATAACTGGTTTGGGTACTGAAGTTTTAACTGATTTGTAACAACTTGTTGAATGTGCAATTTCTGTCAGCTCCTGGCACTGTTTCTTTCATTATTTCTGGACAAATCTGCCATCTCTAATATATTTCTATAATGCAGCTATGTATCAAACAGAATAAATGAAAGTTAACTGACACACATGACCAGTTCTATATTCTATACATTGGTCCACATTGATGGCAAGGAGGAAAATAGTGTTTAGAAAAACTGCTGTAGTTAGAAAATTTGATAGAAAGTTGAATATAAGATAAATATACAAAAGAATCAACAAATGAAAAGGAAAGTCCAGAAATAAACTGATATATAAAAAATCAATATATAATAAGATGTGAAAGGGTGGTTTATTTATTGAACAGTACTGACATAACTGGCTGTTCTTGCAGAAAAAATCCAAAGCCCCTTTTTTTCCTGTATATAATTCACTACACACAGGTTAAAAATGTATAGATTTTAGACAGGGTCTTCCTATGTAATTCAGGTTGGTGCTGAATTTACTGTGTAAATTCACAGACTATCCAGGTGATCCTTTTGCCTCAGCCTCTCAAATGTTGGCATTACAGTGTGCCAACACTCCCAGTCTTGGGCTAGAAGTTTAAATGTAAAATTCCAATAAAATGTTTTTAAAAATTAGGAGAGAGTGGGGGCTATAGCTCAGTGGTATAACCCTTGCCTGCCCCTTGATTGAATTTCCAAACTGCAAGGACAAAATATCAGGAGACTATGTATGTAACTTTGGAGATGGGAAAGCCTTTATTGTCAAGGCAAGAAGGCCAGACAATTTAAAAACAGAATTTTCATTTGATGTTTATAACATTTTATTTTCATATATCAAAGATTCATAAAACCAAAGAACGGCCGGGCGTGGTGGCTCACGCCTGTAATCCCAGCACTCGGGAGGCATAGGCAGGAGGATTGCTGAGTTTGAGGCTTGCCTGGGCTACATAGTGAGTTCAGGCTCAGCCTGAACTACAAAGCGAGACCCTGTCTCAAAAAAAAAAAAAAAAAACACCCAAAGACCAAAAAAAATGACTAGAAAGAAATTTGCACTACTTATGATAAGAAGTTAATGGCCTTTTAAGAAGTTTGTGTAAGCTAGGCATGGTGGTCTATGCCTGTGATCCCAGCACTTGGGAGGCTGAGGCAAATAGATTACCTGAATTTGAAGCCAGTTTGGACTACATAGTGTGTTCAAGGCCAGCCTGAACACATGGTGAGTCCCTCTCTGTCTCTTCTCCCCTCAAAAAATATATATAATTTAAAAGACTGTATAAGTGCATTAAAAAACAAAAACTATTGATGGAAAAGAAAAACAGGCAAAGGACATATACTCAAATCATAGAAAAAATTCAAATGGCCAATAAGCATGAAAAGTGCTGTCTCCAGGTAGTTAGAAGGATGCAAATTAAAAAAAAACAAACGATTTTCCACACATCAGTTGGCAAATAGCAATGAAGTAATGGTAGCCAGTGCTATTCAAAATGAAGGGAAATGGTCAAGTAGGTGCTCCATAAATTACTGATAATAAGGGTAAGGATTACCATTATGCTTTGGAAAAATAATTTGGCAATAAGTACTATTAATAATAATGCTGTTGATAAATCCAGAAATTCTATTTTTGGGACTCCACTCTATAGAAATAAAGGATCTGGGTACAATAATGTTTACCGTGGTGCTTTTAGGTAGCTAAAATCTTGAAGTAATCTAAATATATATGCACAAGGAAATGCCTGCTTACTGTATATTCCTATTATTTTTTATTAACTAATACTCAAGTCTGTAACTTCTTCCTAGATAGATAACAATGAGAAGTAACAGATGACTATGATATGGTCTCATCTTTATAACAATACTCCAAACCCCTACACTTACATAATATAGTCTGGTGTAGAAGGATACAAACTATACTGTTAATATTGGTTTCTGGGGTGATTAGAATGATGGGGGAAAAATTATTAGCTCTTAAAGCTTTGTATTGCTTTCAGTTGTAATGAATATTTACTTAATTTTAAATTTAATATTAATGATTTTTAAACAATTTGTCATAAGGTCAAACATACTTTTCTAACTACAGATCTAATCTTCCTCTCTAATTTTTGATAAATCAGCTCCCCACTTCCTTTGCCCCAAACATCCCTCACACACAAAGTAGTACATCTTAACCCAATCCAAAGAAATGAGGTTATTGCTAGTGTCTTTTCAATGCATTAATCCACATTTTCACCTCCAAGATCAAGTCTTCCACTGATGATAGCTTAATTTGTAAAGGGTACCTTACTGGCTTGCACTTTGTAGTAGTTGAGAATAAACAGAATGTAGAGAGTCAGAAATTAAAGGCTAAAAAGATACAGAAGGAATAACAGAATGTAATAACAATAGAGACCAGTGATCTGAACTCTGGGAATATATCATTTGAAAAAAATTTAATTTTTCATTCCTTCTGCAGTTATTAGCTGGCATCTCTCTATAATTCTCCCTGGTCAATTATTTGATTCAAAATCATATCAGTGATTAGGCTCTATTCCAAAACAATTAAACATCAAATTGTTAAAAATGTGCTTTGATATTTTATTAAGAGGGAAAAGGGATCTTTCCCCTGTAATTCTAACATGGAATTAGATTTAAGAACCTAGGTATGAAAAAATAAACACAACATTTAATCATTTAAAAAAAGAACATGTGTATCGTGGTTGAAGCCTATAATCCTAGCAGAATAGGAAGCTGAGGCAGTAGATTCCAAGTTTCAGCCCTGCCAGGACAATTTACCTACTTAGTGACACCTTCTTTCAAAATAAAAAACAAAGAAGAGCTGGGGATTTAGCTTATTACAAAGACCCTGGGTTCAATCCCCAATACCATACAAGAACAAAGCAAAACAAAACAAAATAAAAAGAACCATTTAGTGACAGGCCAATGGAGAACAAAAAGCTATATATTAAGTTGACTCTACCTGAACTTAATGAGTTATGCTTTTTTTTTTTTTTTTTTTTTGAGACAGGGTCTAGCTTTGTAGTCCAAGCTGGCCAAGCTCACTATGTAGCCCAGGCTAGCCTCGAACTCACAGCAATCCTCCTGCCTCTGCCTCTCCAGTGCTGGGATTATAGGCATGAGCTACCACACCTGGCACTGTGGTATGTGGAACTGGGGGCTGAACTTGGGACCTTGTGCTTGTGAGGCACATGCCATCAGAAGCACTGAGATAAATCCCCGGCCCTAAAAAATATTTTAAGAAATAAGTAGTTAAGTCAATATAATGCTTTGCCACACAGCCATCACAGAGCTTCAGGAATCCTGATTTCTCCATACCCCAACTCCCCCAACTATCCAAGAACACTCAATAAGTGGTATGAGGTATTTCCATCAGGAGGCACACATCCTTGGGCTATCTTTTTCCTGATGTTAACATCTACTAGTGCTCACTGTTAGGATCCATTATTTCACTAGGGTTTGCCAAACAGAACATATTTTCATTCCTTCTGCAGTTATTAGCTGGCATCTCTCCATAAGTCTCCCTGGTCAATTATTTGGCTACTCTGCAGTGTAATTTATACATAAAAGGTCCACAGAGAAACAAGATCTTATCTAATTCCTAATGATGCAATATGAACTATACAGTAAGCTTTTATGAGGTTTTCGTGTCAAAAAGTGTAAACAAACCTGAAAAAGGCTTACTCTAAATGCCAGTCTCTTAAAAGAGTCTAATTAATGGAGTATCAGTTATTAAAGAAATTCTAGGAATGGAAACAAACAATATGGAGGTTGTAGGAAAACTTTACAGGACAAATGACTTGTTTTTTTTTTATAACAAGTAAAATAAAAGAAAAAATGGGGGGGGCTAAAAGATTTAGGAGATAGTAAGCAAAGGTAACATGCAGTTGATGTGTCTTGATTTGACCAAATTGACAAAGGAGAGGCAGAGAAAGGACAACTGGGAGAATACTGACTGGAAAGCAGATGATAAATGAAATGCTAATTGGGTTGATAATGGCTTTATGTTTATAAATGAAGTTATGCTTTATAAACATAAACAGTATTTAGCAGATGAAATAGTACGTTTCAGATTTGCTTTACAATAGTACAACGAGGATGAGAGTAATAGATGAAACAGAAGTGATTATAAATTGGGAGTTCAATACATTATTCTATTATCATATATGTTTGAAAGTTCTCACAATATAAAAGTTTAACAAGCCAAATAAAGCCCTCCAATAAGTGAGGAAGTAATCAGAAATTATTTTATTGAATGGTGCATGTTTGACATGCACTATTTTAGATATAGGAATGAAAAATGACCAAACAGGTTAAGTCCCTGTCTTCTCGACAAAAAGAAACAGCTGTTTGCTTTTTCAAGACTGCGATCTACCCTCCACGAAGTGCGCATTCCAGTCATGAACACAATGCTGTCATTTGACACCCTGGGCCCACAGTTCTGGGTCCTGGAAGCAGACAGCAAATCACCGGGTGACATGGAGCCTCAGCATTTAGAAGACTTCCCAGCAATTCTTATGGCTGCTGGGTGAGAACTAACGCTCCTTAGTTTTCAGGCAGACAGCAAAACCCTGGAATCTGTAGCAGGTGAGGCAGGTACCGCCCTCCTCCATTTTAGAGCTAAAAGCACCGGGGCCAGAGGGAGAGAGTGAATGGGAACGCACAGCCAGGGCCAGAGGCCAGGCATCCGGCCGACAGCGAGCCTAGACTCGCCCAGAGGATCGTGTCACTCTCGCAGAAGGATAGGTTGGGCGGCCGAGGCTCCGGGCGAGGCGGTGGTCGAGACGCGTCCTCACTCCTAGGCCCGGCTTTTCCGCGCCACACTGGGCCGGGGCAGGCCAGGCCAAACCGAGGAATCCGGAGGAAGCGCGCCAGCCCCCCTCCGGCACGCCCTGCCCCACTCACCCTCTCCCGGAGGCCCCGGTAGGAGCCGAGCGAAAAACAGGGCCGCTCCAAGGCCCAGCACTCCGCGAGGCGGAGAGGCGCACAGGCGGAAGTGCGCTGCCGGCTGGGCGCCCCCGGCGGCCGCTCTAGGGCGCGCGGGAGGTCCGCGCTCGGTGGCGCCAGCCTGGGCCGGGCTGCAGGAGCTTCCTGCCTGGGGATGGGAAGCGCGGTGTTTGTGTGTTGTGTGGGGGTCGCTGGGAACATTCCTGCGGATTTCGGCCTCCGTCCCAGGTCAGAGGTTTGGTGTCATGTTTGTCATCCAGAAATGGTCTTTCCGCTGTTTTGCTCAGGCATGTGTGTGTGTATTCTAAAATATTTGTTTGGTATGAATCTTTCAGCCAATAAATCTGACAGTTTAAACTTGTGGTAACTTAAGAGGAAAAATCAGGGCCTTTGAACCTGTTCATTGTCAGCGTAACTTTGTATCTGGAAGAGCCCCGGCCCGTTTTCCCATTTCCTCTTCCCAAGGATACCTACCCTTCTTCACAAAGGGTAACAAAGGAATAGGAGTGGGAACTTTTGAATACTCCTTACAGTGGATTTGTTTTGTTTTTGTGTGGTTGTTTTGTGATACTGGGGTTTGAATTAGGGATAGTCTATCACGGTGCTGCATTACCAGTCCTTTCTATATTTTATCTGGCCACAAGGCCTAGCCAAATTGCCCTGGCTGCTCCCCAACTTGCTGGCCTCCAACCTCAGAATAGCTGTTTGCCGCCCTCAGCCTCCTGTTCTGTGCCTCAGCCTCCATGGGATAGTAGCTGGGTTGGTAGGTATGTGCCACCATCCCCAGGGGCTGGAAGGTTTTGAAACTACCAGAAGGGAATCAAGAGTCTCCATCCTCCCACCCATACTTCGTTCAAAAAATGCCAGTTAGTCTACTTTGTGGGGTCTTTGGAGTCTTATTTTTTGAAGTTTTAATTGAGTTCCAGCTTTGTGTGTAGTATTGTTTCTGGTGCTGAGAAAAAATTTTAAAGGTCATACCCCTTACACTAAGGATGGAAAAGGTATCAGGAAGCAATCAATTAATAATATGAGGAACAATGAGGAAAAAGAGTGGTTAAGAATAGGGAAATATGCCAGGGTACAGTAGGTCAGTGGTAGGTACAGTGCTTGCCTAGTATGCAAGAGGTGCTGGATTTAATCCCCAGCAACTTCACAAACAAAAACAGAAAAGAAAACACACTGATCTGGATGCAGTGATGCACAGCTGTAATCCAGCAGCTACTCAGGAGGCTGAGGCAGGGAGAGAGCAAAAATATGAAGTAGAAAACTCCAGAAGTAAGTTGATCAAGAGCATTTCTACATAAATTTTGAGGAAAAATCATTTCAAAATTAATACATGACTATAGCTGTCTAAGGCCAAATATTGCCTTGCCTGAGCTGGAAGGCAAGAACATCAGCTGAAGACATACTGGCCCCTTGAGAACCCAGTAGTAAATACAAAAGAGAAATGTTTCACCTTATCAGCTCAGTTCATCCCACCTACTGTTGGGGAATGCTCTCCTTTCTGCCCTCATCACCGTGAGACTTGTTTTGCCAGAGGATCAGACAAAAGACGCCCCCCCCCCGCAAGTCACCCAATAGTCCTTTCCAATTATTATGTGGACCAAATAAATACTGACTAGTATGGAGTCTTGGTCTTTGCCCAGTATGAGGCACTGACCTCCCAGGTCACCACATACTTTTAAATTACACAAGTCTCTACTGTCTTTTGCTTTTCTTTCTCCCTCACCATCCCCCTTTTTAGGCAGCCAGGAGGAAATCAGCCTTTCATAAGTAAACAGTTTATGAGCTTTAAATTGCAGGCCATTCCAAGTGTGGAATCTTCTGTCTTGCTCCATCCCACTAGTGTAGGTTAGTCACTCAGTTATCAAGTTAACTGTCATAGTATCACAGTGCTTGGATTCAACTAAGTGTTTTGCGTAATAATGGCCCCAAGCACAAGAGTAGTGAGGGAAAGGAAGCACCAGAATTTAAGATAGGAATGCAAGGCACATAAGGAAAAGCGCGCGCATGCGCGCGCGCGCGCACGCGTCCCTTCTCCTGGGAATAAGGGAGGCCTTGTTATACATCTAAGGAAGAGAACCTTGACCAGAAACCCTCTTCTTGTAGTTTCAGCCTCTAGAACTCTAACAAAGTAATTTGCTTTGTTTAAACCACTGAGTCTCTGATTTTCCATGATGGCAGCCCAAGCAGACTAAGACAATAGAGTAGTACAAATTGTTTCATGGCTGCTTATTAATCCAATATTTGCTGACTGAGTGCATATATGTCAGAGTTTGGTTATTAAAACTAGGAGTAAGGTGATGGGACACAGCTAATCTCCAGGCCGCCTAACACGTCTTTGGTACTGTTTTTGAGCTGAAAGTATCATGTGAGGGTCTGTGTTCAAATAGGTTTAGATTATTTCACAATCTAGTTTGGAGTTTGGGGTGATATATCTGGGAGAAAAAAACACTCTCAGAAAATGCAAAAAGTCTACCTCACCAACTAGTTCATAATTTCAAAGTCTGTATTTCACAGACCTCCATCCTGGATCACCTGCTGTGCTAGTACAGGTCTTCCAGAATGTAGACAAGCTGAAGTTAAACCTGCCAGTAATACAGTAGGGGAGATGCCAGTGAGGTTGGGAAGGGAGCCAGCAAGACCATGAGAGCCCACAGACCACAATCCAAGGGCAACCCAAAGTGAAGGAAAGGAGGAAAAAGTGCTATGTAACAAATCCTCTTCGTTGGAAGAACAGATCTGAGCTCAGGAAGGCCACAGGGGAGGCCTTGAGCTCAAGTTTTCTTTTCAGAGGAGTCCCAGGGGCTCCCGGAAATGGGCTCACTGTGTATGATCCCTGCTGCTCTAGGCTGCAGCTAGGAGGAGACATGGATTCCCATTAGTGTGATGATGGCTTTCAGAGCTCAGCGCTTGGATAGGTAGTCAGTTGTCTCCCGGCATTGAGAGATTAAATAGGCACATTTCTGTGGTTGCTACACCTGTGATTTCTTGAGTGTAATTTTTAGATTGCCTTAAAAAAGAAAATTGTGTTGAAAATTACCTGCTATTCATTTTAGTGCATATTGTTTAATATTTAAAAGAAGAGAAGTAAATGTTTGGAGAAGGAGGTGCTGAGCCTCCCTTCTTGCTGATAGGTCTGTGTCATTGCTTTGGCAGGTAATGGCAGGCAAAGGCAGGGCTGTGTTGGAGAAAGTTAACCTCCCGCCGGTGATTTAATCAGTCATGCCTATGTAACGGAGCCTCCATAAAGCCCAAGAGGACAGGGTCCGGCGAGGTTATGGAGAGCTGAGCACATGGCGTGCTGGAGGATGGCACCTACAGAGGCCTTAGAAGCTCCATGGCCCTGACCACAAAACTCTCCCTGGGCATCTCTTCATCCTATCTCTTGTAATATCTTTCATAATAAACCAGTAAATGTGTTTCCTTGAGTCAAGTCACTCAAAGGACATAATCAAAGCTGATAGGGAGGAGGTTGTGAGAACCCAGTTTGTTAACAGTGGGGGAGATGCACAGGAAAAATGATCCAGGCCTTGTGCCTGGAGACTGAGCAGTCAGCAGTAGAGAGCTCTAGGTGGACCACGGCAGAATTCAGAGAGCGCTCACAGACAGCGTTATTGCTTGCTGGGGGTGGTGGGGTGGGGTGGTGGTGGTGGTTGGTGGTGGTGGTGGTGGTAAAGGATCCACCCCCCCCCACTTGATGTCAGAAGTGTGAAGTGTGTTGTGAGAGTATAGTGGGGAAAATGAGTCAACATTTGTTTTTTCTTAATAGGCAAAATGCCTTGTCTTCATGGATTTCATGTTCTGTCAAAAAACGAAATACCTAGGGTCTATGGAGAAAAATTAGTAGAGAACATAGTGTGCTGGGGAGTTTGGACTGCAATTTTTTTTTTTTTCAGATCCTAGGGTTTGAATCCAGGGTCTTCACACTAGCTATATCCTCAGCCTTTAAAAAATTTTTTTTCAGAGAGGGTGTTGCTTAGTTTAAGTTGCTAAATTGCCTAGACATGGGTTGAACTAATTGAGATCATTATGGCTCAGCCTCTCAAAGTGGTGAGATCACAAGTGTGGGCCATCATGCCTGGCTTGGGCTACAGTTTTTTAAAAGATGAGTTAGAAAAAGCCTCAGTGATGTGACATTTGAGCAAAAGCCTGTGGGAGGTTCAGAAATAAGCCATGGAACTCTGGAGTGTTCCTAGCAGACAGACAGCAAATGGAGAGTTATGAAATTTTTTGGCATGAGTATCAGGTGCTTAATCTTCTCTCACATCATTGAGAAAATAAACATTTACGCATATAGAGTAAGAAACTGGAACAGAAGGAATGAATGATGAAACAAATGGAGCAAAACATAAATAACTGATCCAAGTAGAGGCATTTGGAAATTCCTGCAACTTTTCGTAACTTTGAAATCATATCTACCAAACAGACAAGCACACAAAATAAAGAAGAGGAAATCACCAGTTGTGACAAATGATGTTTATGGGTCTAGTAAAATTTAAATTTAACATCGTTTGGCAATGTATGGGCCTCAATGGAGTCCTCACTAGAGTGAATGCAAAAGAGTGGAAGGTAAGAAACTGAAGTCAAGGAGCACAGAGTAAATACAGAGCATCTTCTGAGGAATTCTGTTTCAAAGGATAGTGATTTAGAACAAAAGCTGGAGGGGAAGAGAAGCCAAGAGTCCTTAAAAATAACAGATGATTGCATGCTGATACTAGAAAACTGGTAGAGGTGATAATGACAAAGTAGAAATGAGTGGACAAAGGGAGTCGAGGGAGTCAGTAGGACCCAGAAGCTGAATTGTATGTTGGCCCTAGTTAATGCAAGCTCCATTGGTTCTTAGGTACATGGGTGCCTAACCCAGTGTACACGGGTTCTCCATTCCCTCCAGACCCTCAAGCGCACAGCTATAGCTGACCATGTTGTGTTTATCGCTGCAGTGAGGAAGAAGACACTGGGGTGAAAAGTTGGAGCACTCCATTAAAATGGGGCTTAGAAAGTACCCCTGGCACTTTGGTTGATTTTGTGGAGGGACTGTGGAAGTTGAAGTTCACTCTGGATTGAGTGTGTTGGGAGAGATAACTGTTGGCTGGTAGCCTCAATAAAACTTATCCGTAGGGAGTGCAGATTCACGAGTCAGGAATAAAACAGTAATCATAGGGGCCAGGATTTGGGAGAAGGGCTGTTTGGTCATTTTTGCAGCTTAGACAGCACTCACATTTTAACTATGTACAGAGTTGATTACAGAGCAGTCATTTTTATCTAGACTAATCTTGGTCAGAGTGGCCTTATCCGATGATGTTCAACAGAGCAAGGCCACATTGGTTCTAAGCTGGCCTTTACTTACAGCAACAAGTCTGGCTCTAGTGTCAGAACTGTTGCTTGTCACGTTCTCAAGGCACCTGGATGGGTGGGGGCAGGGGCCTGGCGATGTTCTTTTGATTGTTTTCTCTGTGAAATTGGAAGCAGGCACTTGAGAGTGAGGATGCAGGTGAACTCAGACTTGACAGTGGGAAAGGTATGATTCAGCAGACAGGGAAATGCCAGGCAGCAGGAAGTGATTATAACCAACTACCAAGTGAAACTGACAGCATGACTGGTTTTCTGCAGCCTTGCTTTACTGCATGGGCTGTAGTGAGGTGGATGTGGTCTGGGTGAAACAGGATTAAGGTTCGGTCAAACCATGAGGGGAAAGGTCTGGATCCTGGCATTCCACTTTAGTAGCTACGTGACGCTAATCTCTGTGTTGAGATGCTACAGCTGTGAAGAGAGAAAATGTTAGTACCCATACCTTTTAAGGGTGTTGTGAAGTTTAAATGAATATTTACCTGGTTCCTGGAACAGCATCTAGCTTGAAGTAAGCACACAGTAGATATTGCCTATGACACCATTCCCACCTCGATCACAAAACCAGCAGTCTTTCCTGATCTGGTAATATCAGTTTTGGTGTCAGTGTATGTACACATTCATTTGTGTGTGTGTGTGTGTGTGTGTGGTGGATTTTAGAAAGAATTCCTTTACCACTGTAGAGAAAAACAAAACGAGTAGAATTAAAGAGATGAGAAGCAATGTGTGAGTTGAAGTTTGAGAGTAAACTCAGAATCAAGGATTCTGGAGCCTGTGTTTTTGGTTTATGATAATACCAATGTTTTAAAACGTCCTATACCCAGAAGCCTTGAAAGGCGTTAAGGTCAGTAATTCTGGGCATGGTGGCATATGCTGTAATCCCAGCACTCAGGAGGTTCAGGTGGAGGTTCCCAAGTTTGAGGCCAGTCTGACCTACAAAGTGAGAGGCTGCCTGAAAAAGTAAGACAATACCACAAAGCCATCAAGCACTTTTGTATGCACAGGAAATTTTACTAAGAAAATATAAGAACACATATCTCATTACAATGTATCACAAAAGGGAAAAATAATTCACATAATTATGTTTTAATCATGGACCATGTAAAGAAGTCAACCTAGTATATACTCTATCCAGGCACTCCAGGCAAACTAGTATTCCCATAAAGGATTACAAGACTAGACTGTCCATCATTCTATCTTAAATGCAAAGGTCATAAAGGCTAAGTGTGGCTTTCTTTTTTTGAAGCCAGTAATTGTTATCCAAAAGAACACAAAAAACACCAATTGCAAAAATACAGTTTTAATTTAATTATTCAAGGTCATTAGACAAAGTACAATGAAACAGTAGGTGGAAGCTTTGTCAAAAGCTAAAATAGGCCTCTAGCAATTTCTTAGTTAACACATATGTTAGTACAATCTAATTGTTCTCAACTTTTAGTGGAAGATGTCTATACATGTAATACAGTAAATATCCTCTATAATATACCTTATAGTACAAACACACATTGACTCTTGTGGATTCACAAATATTATAGGTACTAGTGAAACTTCTTTACACATAAGTGATAGCAGCTGGTAGGTCTATGAAAATTACTAAATCAAAAGATGTTAGTGAACTAGCTATTGAAAATCTTCAGTGTAACTGACTGAATACAAAACCAAATTCTTTTTGGACATATCCAATTCTTACAATGTTGCAAAGTAACAAGTTTGTAAACTCTTACCTAAGAAATGGGAATAATTAATGTTTTAAAATCTAAGCACTAGTTTATTTAAATACCTCCCAGCAAAGATTTAGGAATTATGCAGTAAGACTCATGTCCTATGTAAGTCTGCCTCAATTTATTGAAATTTAAGAAACATTTTTTTTTTGCTGCTTACATTAAAAAAAAGTCTTATCCAAAGCTGAGTATTGTGCCATAGGCCTATAACCTTAGCACTCTGGATACTGAGGCAGGACTGTCATAAGTTCAAGGCCACCCTGAGGTACACAGCAAATTCAAAGATAGCTATCTAGCAAGACCTTAAAAAAAAAAACCTATCCTGATTGCAGGTGTTTTCCGAATTTTTTGAATATTTAAAATACTAAGCATGTTATAAAGCTCATCTGTAGTTTAACATTTATATGTAAGAAACATAAGTTACAAATGGAGAGCCAAAGTAGATAATGAATTGTGCCATGCGTTAGTCAGCAGTAAGTGGTCTCATCTGGGATGGTAATACAGTGCTAGTCCATTCTTCAGGACTTGCCTTTACATGGAATCCCAGAAAAGAGCTTTGAGTTGTATATTGATCTTGTCAACTATTGTTTGCCCAACAGAGCTGACTTCACTTTAGTGAATTCAACAGAATACTGAAGCCATGTGAGTATGAAAAATTTATCCTAGAGCCTGGCATCATAGCACACACCTATTCCTAGGGGAATTCTGAATATGTTGAGAAGAAAAGCTCTCAGAGTCTTTGGATGTCTTCTTCCCAAAGGGCCAGGCTTTCTTCACTTTCTCACTGTTGCAGTCTTTGGGCTTTGTTATCTGAGAACTAATACTCCACTCAACTAGCTCTACACACCTTAATAAACATTATATTCAGTCTTAATTCATTAGCAAATCTTTTGCAAAAATGTAAAACCCTGTTTCTCCAGAAGCTAGTAATTTAGAAAGAACAAAAGGCAATCCTGTCATTAGACAAAATAGAAAACTCCCACAGATGTCCAGATATCTTTCACAAATGAGTATCAGTAGCTAGATTTCACTTACCTTTAGTACAAATCTATAAGATAGTCAAACAGTACTCTAGCTTTTATATATTTTCAGAAAAATGTTTTAAATTTCTATATTCATTTTTCTTACAATTATCCTGTAAAAATTAAACCTAACAGAATCAGATGAAAGCTATTCTATGAAGATTTAATCTCAGTTGAGATTATGTAAAATTTAATCTCTTTCTCATGTTTTTGAAGCGTAGTTATAGCAGTACGCGGGCACTGCTGGGAAGCCTGTTGGAAACACAGGCTCTCAGGCTGTACCTTTGCTCCTGGTGTCAGCATCATTCCGGGCTGGTTCTTCAGAGGACTCTGGTCTACTCTAAGGCAGTGATGTGAGTCAGAATCAGCTGGAACCCGCTGAAAATACAACTGACCATGCTGTGCCTCCCTGGAGGGAGGGGGAGCAGAGGAATCGCCATTTAGACAGTTCACAGTGATTTTGAGCTAGCCTCTGGTTGAAAATCTACCCTTAGCTAGATGTGATGGTGCACACCAGTAATCCCAGCACACCAGGAGGCCAAGGCAAGAAGATCTCAAGTTCAAGTCCAGCCTGGACCACTTAGTGAGACTCTTGTCTCAAAATAAAAATTAAAAAGGACTGAGGATATAACTGAATGCAGAGGCCCTGGATTCAATCCATAGTACTGGACAAAAACCAGAAAAAACCAAAAAACACATAAAAACAAAGCAAAACAAAAAACCCAGCCAAAATAAATCTGTGAAAAATATTTTAACAAAAATCTTAAAAAACTTTTTTTCCCAGCTATCAATAAACCCTCTGTCATTAGTTATCCAGTTTCTTTCATGACACAGGTGGTAGAGAACAGATGAGAAAAACATATTTTTACCTTACTTTTCTCTCCTAAATACTGAAAATAAATTTATAGAAATTCTTTATTCAGAAGAATGAGAAACTATTACTGTTTTTCAAAATTGTTTTTTTCTTCCTAGGCAAAAGTTCCTATGGAAAGCTCAAATGTTTACTCTCCCAATTTGATGTTATTATGGCCTCCTGTATTCTTAAATATTAAAAAGTATAAATTTAATTTATAGCCAATAATTGATGTCTGCAAATAATAAATAATTTGTAAATAATAAAGATACACAGCTTTTGAAACTCAGCATATATCCCTACTTTTATAAACACTAAGGAAAAAGGCTCCTAATCGTATTTACAATATTAAAATAAAGTACAGATTTCACACAGAATATTGTTGGGGGTGATTTTATTTTCACAAAACCACATGAAAAACACAAACCTTTCATCTTTCATTAAAAGAATCAAATTGAAACCTAATTCCTTGTTTTTGAGACTTCTGATTTTACTTATCTTTTAACTGGATTAACCAACTATGTCTTTTCAGTATTCCAAATGGCAATGCCATTTCAAACTTTTTTCCTCAGTACACACTAAGTATTCTTAAAACAACAAATTATATTCAAAATTTTTTGAGTCAATAGAAGATGAAAAAGAAAAGTGCCTTTTTTCCTACAGAGAAGTATTAAATAATATGTATACTGATATATACTAATGAATAATTCTTTATTGTTGTTACTATTTTGGAAGGAGCATTTAGAAATTTTATCCTCTTTGGGGTGTGGTAGCACACATGTAATCCTAGCTACTTAGGAGGTTCACAGTTTAGCAAGAGTCTGTCTCAAAGTAAAAAACAAAGGGCTAAGGATGTGTAGTTCAGGGTGGGGGACCTCTGAATTGAATCCATAGTACTGAAAGAAGAAAAGTTTTGCTCTCTGAAAGCATCTGTGATGAGTGGATACTGTAGTTATAGTATTTCTTAAGTTGCTTTTGAATTTTCCTCTAAAATCTTCAGTATATACCACATAATAACTGGTCCCTCTAGCCAGTTATTGCCCATTGTACAGGATTCAAAATGGCATTTCCTGGTTAAAGAACACTTTAACCTTCCCACTTAACTCTGAAAAGTATTAACTCCAGCTTCAACACAGAGAGTGTTACTACTAACAACATTCAAAGGAATATATCAGAGGAGTCTCAAAATAATATCAAGTAATAAAGAGCATCACTGTTGGAATATGGGTATATTCTCTATAATTAAATACAACTTATTTGGATGTGAATTATATTTTTTGTTTGTTTGAGGCGGGTCTCACTTTGTATCCTGAACTCAAAGCAGTCCTCCTGCCTCTGCCTCCCCAATGCTGGGATTATAGGTGTGCACCACCACGCCCAGCTCTTATTTAAACTATTGCAAATGATGGTTTTACTTGTTGAAGGCAGAAGTAGTGTAATTCCTATTTTTTTCATAATGTGATAGTTAAACCTTGATTTAGTTCCAAACAATAAATGAGAAAAATTTTTCTGTGTACTACAAAGGAATTTTGAAGCATGAAGATAAAACGAAGCAGATATTTTAAGAAAAGTTTTAAATACTGATAATTTTTCTTTGGAGTTTAGGTAAAATTTGGTTCTACTAAAAATCCACAGAAGTAAATTTCAACAAGAGAAGATTATCATCTGTAACAGCAAATAATAAATACCTTGGCGAGTATGGACAAGAAGTCAAATGAAGGTACCTACAGAAGAATTTTTACATCTTTTGGGTGTGATAATGGGCTGGAAATCCATTATCTGAAGTCTTGTGGTTACTTGATGATAGGGTACTGGTGACCTTAACAAGAGAGTCAACATGTCTACCCCAACAGACACACAGATTCATGGGGAAAAGTACATCAATAAAAAGCAGCTGGGAAGAAGAAAAACACTGACAGCCTTTTTTTTTTTTTTCTTTTACTTTTGTTGTGATACTGTGGATTGAACTCAGGACCTTGCGCTTGGCAGGCAGGCGTGGAACCACTGAGCTACATCCTGGTCCGATTCGTCTGTTTTATAAAATACAATACAGGTTCCCTGATGTACGGAAGGTATTTTTCAGTGCAATGTTTCTATTCTGTTATTGGAGGAGGTCGCGATGCAGATTCTGGCCATTCATACATATCGGGCAGCAGGGAATCATATTCACTTCGCCATATTCTTTCTTTAACATATCTGGCCTTGTCTTCAGGTTCTGGGTATCGGAAAGCCATTTTGTTAGCATATAAGTATTCTGTAACCTGAAAAATAAGATCATTGTGTAGGCTTTGAGTATTAACCTATAAGAAGAAAGTACTATTCACAAATAAATGAATTTTCAAGAATGGTATTTTTTTTAAAAAGAAGACCTCATTTCAAAACAAAGTTAAATAGTAAAATAAAAATCACCTATCAGATCATAATCAATTTGATGTACTTTAGTCACTCTGCCCATCCCAGTAATTCATCACATTTCCCCAGTGCTTCATCCCAATAAACAAATTTAACTTTTCCCATGTGTCGGTCCAGCAGACCCACCTGGGCGATGTGCCCAGCCTATTGTTCCCCACAGCTCTGCTGAGAGGGTAGGCTCTGCGAGCCATGGGCTCTAGGATACTATTTCTAGTCATGACTGACCTGACCAGGTGACAACGTAGCCCAAAGGGAGCCAGGTATAAATTCTGATTGAGAATCATAGAAATTATTATAAGTTAGGTGCTGGACAATAGAATTAAGGTGGCTCGAGTGCACTTCTGATTTCCATACCAAGCAGTACACAGCTGATAAGAGCAAATCCTCTGCGCCTCAGTGTGATAGACAATATGGAGCAGGGAGAGTTTCCTCACAGGCCAGCACTGTGCCTGTCAGACAGTTATGTCTGCAAGTTATGGTTATATTTCAACTTGAAAAAGAATAAGACAGGCATGTAACCCCAGCACTCAGGGAGGCTGAAGTGCAAGGATTGCAAATGTGAGAACATCCTGGATAATCACAAAACCCTATCAAAAATTTTCTTTATGTCTGGGGATCCTACTCTGTGTAAAGGCCTTGGGTTAAATCTCTTGTAGAGGGAGAAAAGTGTCATGAGACATGGTTAAGAGTAATTCTCCTCTGATTCCCATTCCAAATTGTGACCACTACTAAAGTTTCTTCTTTCACTTTTTTTTTTTTTAAAGAAAAAATAACTGGCGGTTAAAAAAAAAAATCCTTGGATCACAGATTTAGCTCAGTGGTTCCAGTGCCTGTCTAGCAAGCTCCAAGGCCCTGTGTTTGATCCCAGTAACCACATACAACAATACCAGGTGTGGTGGCTCATGCCTGTCATCCTAGCACTCAGGAGGCAGAGGCAGGAGGATTGCTGAGTTCCAGGCTTGCCTGGGCTACATAGTGAGCCCAGAGCCAACCTGAACTAAAAAACGAGTCCCTGCCCCACCAAAAAAATCCTTAATCCCAGCATAAGCTGAAGAAGCCAGCAGCCCCCGAAGACCAATAGCTACAGACAAAAGAAGCCTCACAAATGGCTACTCTCTCCAGCCAAGTGAACAGAAGGAGAGCAGCCTGACAAGAAGAACACTTATAGACAATAGCCATTCTACTCTAGCCAAACACTGCAGAAAACACAGTACTGTCCTCCATTCCACTGTTACTATGTTAACACAGGCCACAGGGCATAGCTCAACAACTGCACAGGGTGTGTGTGTGTGTGTGTGTGTGTGTGTGTGTGTGTGTGTTGGCCAAAGAGTAAAGGAGCAAACTGGGCTTTCATCCCCACTGGTCAGCAACAAAGACTGTGCACATTTGTGGAGGTATGCGTGCAGTGACCAGGTTGGCATCTCAACCAGTGGATTCAAGTGAGCCTCTCACCTCAGCCTTTCCAATAGCTAAGAGAACAGGCACAACCTACTATACCTAGCTAGCAAGAGGTCTGGGTTCCCCCTCAAGCTCCCTGCTAAAGGTAGCACAGACCACGTGGGAAGCATGGATTGCCACCCATAACTAGGGAGTGACGAGTCAAGCCCTCCAGGACCAGAAATATGGAATAACCAGGACTTTGGTAATGAGGTCCTCTGGTAACAAGGTCACCCAACTGCAGTGTTAACAGAGAACAGCTGTGCTGAGGGCGCCCTTCTGAGGTGCCAGTGGAGGCTGAGTGCAATGCTACTTCCTCCTGCACTGGCGAGGTGTCACACAGCCTCCCTTGGCATAGCAGTGTCAGAGAAGGTCATCTAGGCAAGATTCAGAACCTCTTAAACATTTAAGTCTTTAAAAATACAAAAACCCCAAAATCCATGCATTATAACAAGAATCAGAAAGGTATCAAATTACAGGAAAAATAACCAACAAATGCCAAAGGTTACAAAGATGTTAACATTATCTGACAAAGCAGCCATGATAACAATACCTGGGAAAGCAATTGTGAACATGCTTAAAACACAAATGAAACTGTCATCAGTAAAGAAACAGAAGACGTACAGAACCATATGGAAATTTCAGCTCTTGAAAAGTAATAACTGAAAAAAAAATCTAGTGGGTTAGATCAACAGCCTAGTGGAGGAACAGAGGAAAGAATGAGTAAAATAGAAGACAGAAAAATAGATATTACCCTTCCAGAAAACAGGTAAAGCAGATATTTTTGGACTGTGGTAAAATATTTAACATCCACATCATCAGAGTCCTAGAAGGAGAGGAAAGAGGCCTTGCTGATGAATACTTAAATTTAACAGCTGAACCCTCTGCATAGGAAACCTCACCATGACCGGTCATAATTAAAATTCTGCAAAATGAAGACAAAGAAAAATTCTTGAAAGCAATGGGAGATTTTTCCTTACCTAGAGGGAAAAATGACAGTGGATTTCTCAACAGAAACCAGGAGGACAGAAAACAACGGTACAATACTATTCAACTTCTGAGAGCAGCTGTCCACCCAGAATTCTATATTTAGCAAGAACATTCTTTAGGAGTGACAGGGGAAATCAAGACATTCTCCGGTGGAGGAAAACCAATGGAGTATGATACCAAGAACAGATCGACCAGAATTTCTTTAACAGCAAAGGGTATGCTAAGAAAACGCACCCATGAAACATCAGAAGGGAAGAAAGAGCAGAGTGAACAAAACAATGATTAAATACAATGGGTAAATTCAGTCTGGTAAAACGACAACAATAAAAGCTGTGATTATACAAAACATGTATATGTATGTAGGTAACTGGAGCAACCACTAAAAAGCTATCCAAAGAGATAAACAATTCTATAGTGGGACTGAGGATGTAGCTTAGTAGTAGAGCATTTGGTTATTAGCATATGTGAGGCCCTACCTTCCATTCTAAACTATACACAACACAACTAAAAACAGTAAAACAGACATAGCAACCCTAAACGTGTACACAGTCAACAACAGCTGAATAAAGAAATCCACAATTACAGTTGGGATTTTACTATTCCTCTTTTAACAAACCTTAGAACAGCTAATCAGAAAATCATTAAAGATGCAGAAGACTCAACAGGTGCTAAGACCTAGATAGTTATAGGAGTGCTCGCTTCGGCAGCACAATTACTAAAATTAGATAGTTACAGGATAAGCCGCTCAATAGCAGCAAACACATATAATAATTTTGAGTGTGTGTACTAAACAAAGTATTAGAATTGAAAAAGACAAATTCAGAACAAAGGCTGCAGTTAGAGCCATGGTATTTTAAAATATGTAGTCTGATTTAGCCTTTAAATGGTATTCAATACCCTCAGGATAAATTCCAGACTCCTTAGTGATTACTGATTCCCCTACCCCATCTCCTCTCTTCTTTCATTTTAGATCTACCTCTCCCTCTGCCTCCCCTCCTCCTCACTCCTAACCCCACACCAAGGCCCTGTCTCACTCTGTATTCAAGGCTGGCTTGGGATTCACTGTATAGCCCAAGTTGACCTCACACTCACCATACTCCTGCCTCTGCTTCCTGACTGCTAAGACTACAGTCATGTACCACTATACCCAGCTAACTTCTCTCCTTTATGTTCACAGTCTAGACAGATGAAGCTTGTTGTAGTGTAACTTAGATTCCATAGTCTCTCATATTTGAAAGCCCCCTGCATAAAATATTCTGTTTCCTCATCTAGTTAATTCTTCATCCCATGACATGTGAGACACCGGTGGGACCTCCAGAACACAAAGTCAGAGTGACTGAAGAGCTCCATCTCAGTGCTGCTCAAGGTCTCAGGCTAGGAGCATCAATGTGGCCTGGGGATTTGCTCTGTTCTAACCTAGAGAACCTCCATCCCAGACCTACAAAGTCTCTTACTACATAGGTCGGAAGTATGGCCCTGAGCTCTGCTTTAACAAGCTTTCTGTGTAATTCTGATATACTTCTCAGCTGGAAAAGCATTGCTCCATGTGATAAACACTGTTGTCCTGTACATGGAGCATCTATCATGTATGCTTTAGTGTTTTTCCTTTAAATATAAATGGAAAGGAACTTTTATTTCTTAAAATGTAAAAAGCTGCAGAGCACATCAATTTTAAAAAGAACTAAATAAAAAGAGAAACAAGATACTCTAAGAAAAAAAGATACAAAAACTCTTGTCTCTGGCAGAGCACGGAAGAGGATGAGGTATGAGGACACTACGCAAGCAGGTAGGTAGTGAGCTAAATTTCTGAAGAGTTTTAGCCATGAGCCCAGTCACAGAATAGGGTGGCTTGCACTCAACCACTATCCACAGTTCCCAGAGGTACACGGAGCAAAGGTTAAGGGCGAGCCCTGAGGAGGAAGAGCGCCCCTGCTGGTCACGTGTACATGCAGGAAGTGAGTGGGTGACATAAGAGGAGCGCACACTGTCTTTAAAAGGAGATAATCAGTGCTTACAAGTTGGAATAAGGACAGATTCAAAACCCCACCTACTTTCCTGATCCTTTTCTTCTTGAAAAGAAAACCTATACTACTGAAGAAGCAACAAACTCTCTCTACCCGGCCCCCAGGGAAGGGAGATGGGGTGTGTGTGTGTGCGTGCGTGCGTACGTGTGTGTGATTTAACAGGCCCGTGATGCTATACTGAGTGAAGCAGGCTTCCTTTTTTTCTTTTCTTTGTAGTACTGGGGGATCAAACCCCAGACCCTGAACATGCCCAAAGCAAGCATTCCACCACTGAAGTTATACTGCCAGAGCTCTAAGCAGTTCACTGTCCATGACCCCAGGAATTAACTTTCCTTGACTATAACAGATCTTAGTTGATACCTTCCAATGTCTGCTTCAACTATAACTATCATTCTATGAATTCTAAAGTTGAGCTCTATCATACCAATTCTAGGTTTTAAAATCTTCAAGTACTGGCTGGGGATTTACCTCAGTGGTTTCAATGTCTGCCTGGCAAGCTCAAGGTGTCCAGTTCGATCCCTGGTATCACATACCACAGTTGCTGGGTATGGTGGCTCATGCCTGTAATTCCAGCCCTCAGGAGGCAGGAGCAGCAGTATTGCTGTGAGTTCAAGGCTAACTTGGGCTACATAGTGAGTTCAGGGCCAGCCTAAACTTCAAAGTGAGACCCTGTCTCAAAAAACTTAAAGTTTTTTTTCAAGTACTTTGCAGCAGTAACATAATCTTAGCCTGGCACTAGTATATGGTTATTATATAACTTACAAATATTCTCTTATGCTATTTTCTTAACTGTACCTTAGACTCCAGCTCAAACAGGACTGGCTATTATTCTCTAAAAATATAATCCTATATATTTTTAGAGATTCCCAATCTTTGCTTGGGTCGTGAACATCAAAATCATGTCAAAAGCATTAAAAAAAAGGCTAAAAACCCAAGACCCTCTACAAAGAAGTTAAAATATGCATAATAAATTCCAGATCTTATCCTACTGTTTAAGAAAATCTTAATGAACTAGAATATAAGTCTACTGCACTAGTTATACAAATTTAAAATAATCTGCAGATGATTCAAAACTTAATAGTTCCAAAAGAACTGAAAAAACTTTATTAGTTTTATGAGACTGATGCACTTCCTACTGTGCTGAGGCTCCTAACTTTAATAGTTTTAATAATTAAAGTTGTTCAGTAAAAAACCCTGGTTATTAAGTAAATTCAAAAGAATGGCTTCCCTACATATTAGAAATGATCACCGGGCATGGTGGCACATGCTTGTAATCCCAACAGTTGGGAGGCTGAGGCAGGAGGATTGCTGTTAGTTCAAGGTCAGCCTCTGTCTGCATAATGAGTTCAAAGTGAGCCTGAACTACACAAAAAAATTCTGTCTCAAAAAAAGGGGAAAAAAAGAAAAAAAAAAGAAATGATCAGTAAATCCATAGAGAAGAAAACATTATTTAGGATAACAAAAATGTTAAAATATTAGGAAGAATGACAAATGTTATATTCATATGAAGAAAATAAAATATATTGAAAGGCTTTGAAGACAAGACTTTTAGTAAATAGAGATATATTGATTAAGAATAACTTAAAAATGGAAGATTCAGTTTCAGTTTAATTTAAAAATGTAACATTTAAACTGCAGGTGGTAGTGCACATTTATAACCCAGCATTCAGGAGGCTGAAGCAGGAATTTTTTTTTTCTTTTTTGGCTTTTTGAGACAGGGTCTCAGAATGTAGCCCAGGCTAGCCTTGAATATGATCTTTCTGCCTCAGCCTCCTGACTGCTGAGATTATAGGCATGTACTACTATGCCTGGGTGAGCAGGAGTATTTTGAGTTCAAGACCAACCTGGACTACACAGTGAAACTGTCTCAAAATAATCAACCAAACAACAAAAAACAAAAAAGCCATCACAAATGTACATATTTATCTGTACAAAGGGTGTTCATTATGACATGTATAACAGTGAGAGATTAAAGACACTTAAATGTTCAAAATAGAGAAATCATTAAATTATGATATAACAGAATACCATGTACCATTAATGATCACACATGCAAATAATAAAAACTATTATTATTTTTGGATATAATTGACTTCTACAATTTTATTAGTACACGTTTGCAGTACATAATGATTACATTCATTGTGGGGAGTTGGCACATGTACATAACACATCTTTTTTCACTGCCTTTCTCTTACCTCCCCCCTTCCACAGTCTTTCCACTCTTGGTCACCTTCCCTTTTACAAAAGATCTATCTCTCTATTTCCTGTTATTTATCTTATATTTTACTCTTTAATTATTTATACTTTGGGTTTCTCATATAAGAAGCCATGCAATATTTAATCCTGTATGTCTGATTAATTCACTTAACATTATTGCCTCAAAGGGTATACATTTTCCAACAATGGCTCAAGTTTATCCTTCTTTATGGAACAGCAGCACTTCACTGAACAGAAATACTTTATCTATCTATTGATTGATATATAGGCTGCTTCCAAGATTTAGGTATCATGAATTATGCTCCTATAAACACAAGTATGCATGTATTACTATGGAGAAGATTTACAGTATAATAAATGGAAAAGTGTAGTAAGCAACCAATTATAAAAATAGGTGATTTTTAGCCAGGCGTGGTGGCTCATGCCTGTCATCCCAGCACTTGGGAGGCAGAGGCAGGAGGATTGCTGAATTCGAGGTTTGCCTGGACTACATAGTGAACTCAGAGCCAGCCTGAACTACAAAGTAAGACCCTGTCTCAAAAAAAAAAAATAGGTGATTTTTAGTAGGCACAGGTGACTGCATGCAGGTGTACATCATATGTGTTTTCAAAGAAAAAAAAGACTAGAAAGCAACAAACCCAAAATAATAAGGTGTATTATATTCTGGTAGTAAGAATATGGGTGACCTAAAATTTCTCCTTTGTACCTTTGTAAATGTTTCAAATTTATCTCCAATGAACTCATATTACTTGCACAAGAAAATGTCATTATACTTTCTGGGAAGGGGATAAATTACTTACTTTAATAGCAATGTTAATAGAAACTTCCTGAATATTAGCAAGTGGTGGGTAAAGTCTCCCTTGGGCTAACTCTTCATCCGTCAACTGACTTGTCAGTGCCTGAAAAGAAAATCAACATTTTACTTTTGTTTGTTCAAATAACAGAAGGATTTAGTGAAATGGAAAAAGCACTGGGGCAACCAAAAAATACGGTAACCAAATTCTTTTTTCTTGCATAAACACATTAAACCAGAGTAGGAATTAAAAGTGTTCACTAAATAATAAAGAAATAGCCAGGCTTAACATCTTATTTATGTGCTCTATTTAATACATCCAAAGCTTGGCATAATTACATAGTTACTAAGGGAATAAACATCAGTGTTTTCATTAATATTAGTTCTTCAGAACTCCT
The DNA here is from genome assembly GCA_004025085.1 of Thryonomys swinderianus. NCBI lineage: Eukaryota > Metazoa > Chordata > Mammalia > Rodentia > Thryonomyidae > Thryonomys > Thryonomys swinderianus. The sequence goes on along the minus strand of PVIC010001806.1, from coordinate 14,004 downwards.
ACTGCAAAGTCTGGAGCTCCAATAGGCCAGCACTCCAAATAATACAGTACTTGTTTATTAAATATACAGAAGGAGTTCTATGTTTTGTCTATCATGATGCTACCCTTCATATGTACATATATACACATATACATACATAAATGAAATACAGATACAGTTTAAATTCTACATATGAAAAGATTCAGAGCTTACAATCAAACATCTATAAACTCATGATTTTAAAAATAATGCAAAAGTAAAAAAGGCAAATAAAAAGTACTACACGGGTAACTTCCTTTTCAGTAAGACAGATTTAACCCTTTCTGCTTTAAAAATCTATCCATCATTATAAAATAAAAAATATTTAAAACATTTACCTTTGCAGCTTCAAGGAAAACACTGTCACTGATATGTCGGGTGTGACAGAGAATAACAGCTAAAGCCACACCTAGAATACATTTTAAATAGTTTATTTACTAAGATCACTTTTTAAATTAGGAAAGGAGCTAAATTCCTATACTGAGGCTAATAAATGATAATCAACGCCTATTCTAAACAGCCTCCTAAAAAAAGCAAAAATCTGAATTAAATCATATAATCCTTATTATAAAGTTTTAGAAATGCAGCTTTTCTCAATTTAGTTTTACATTTATAAAAAATAAATGCACACAGTTTATCAACCCTTGTTACAGAAAACACCAGACCTCTAAACCTCCATTTCTTGCTTAAAAGAGGCAATTATTTTGACCTTTAACTGTAGGTGTCAGGTACTCTGTCTCACAATTGAGAAAATAACTAAGACAAGACAAGGATTTTACTTCTTTTTGAGTCTTTTTCCTAAGTCCCCCGTCTTCCTAGTTTTTTGATACTCTCTGACAGACACATTTTTGCTGTGGTTTTCTAAAAAACTATATGTAAAATATATTTTCTTGAAATCTTGCATTTCTAACATGTGTTTATATCTTTCTACTTATGTGACAGTCTGGATGGGTTTGGAATTCTACTTCAGAAATACATTTCCTTCAGAATGGTGAGGTACCAGTCCAACACATCCCAATTTGCAGTGCTGTGGACAAGTCCAGTATCAGTCTGGTCTTGCACTCTTTTTAGGTGACTGGTTTTTGTTTCACTTTATGCACCACATAGGATCGTTGTTTTTGTACTTGATATGCAGAAATTTCATAATGTTGTGCCCTACCATGTTTGACATTTAGTAGATAGCCCTTCCCACTGAACTGAGTCTTCTCCATCTTAGAAATGTTTGTAAAGTCTTTGACAACATTCCCCCCCCTATTTTGCCATCCTTTTGTCCTGAAATTTCAACTTTCTGACATTATACCTTGTAGACTAGCCTCTAATTTTCCTTATTTTCCATCTCTTGTCCTTAGTCCTATTGCCTTGACTTTCTCCAAATCTTTCTGCTATAAAACTTAATTTTAAAAACTTTTCATTTTTACGAGCTTGTTTTATTTTCTAATTTTAAGAAAGTTAAAAAACAAAAGTTTGCCTTATTTTGGGATATAATAGTATTTTGTCTCAATAACAATGTTGATAATTTCTGCTTTTTAAAATGAAATCGATCTTTCTTATAACAGACTTCCTTAGATGACTAGTAATCTGAGGGTTTGGGGTGGGGAGGGGACAGGGTCTCACTAAGTAGTTCGGGCTGGCCTGAACTCAGAATGGCCTCAAACTTGCAGTGATCCTTCTGCTTTAGCCTCAATTTCTAGTATTACAGGTATACACCAACACATCCAGCAGGCATTTCTGATATTTAAGGTTCTAAGGCATAAATAAATTAACAAATAAAAATTTAGACAGGTTGGCTAAGGCTAAGATGAGACAAGGGCTCATCTACTCTGAGCATCATCATAGAATGACCTGGTTTTCTTTCCATCTTACTACTTCTGGCATCTGTGTTCTCAGATCTGGTCTAGTATCTCACTGTTTAAACATTTTCTGTTATAGTCAAAGAATATTTTACTATCACTGGCTAAAGATTTGTCTTCCTGGTAGACAACAATATCTTCAGTAATAATTTAATTGGATTTAAATGAAAGTATTATAATTTTGTCTCCATATTTTTCAAAAAACAACATCATTATTGTTTGGTTCTCAGTAAACAACATTCTTTTTGATTTATTCACATATCCACAGCTATTTTACTCTTCATTGTTTTTTACATCCATGAGTTTCTATCTGGCAATATTTTCCATTTCCCTAAAGAGCAAGGTTTCCTCTTTCCTCTGTAGGTGGCAAATTCTGTTTTCTGAAGATGTGTTCATTTTACCTTAATTCCTGAAAGGTATTTTTGCTGTACTAGGAATTCTAGGTTGGTATTTTCTGTAAGCAATATGCAACATAAAGAGATCATCTCACTGTCATTGGCATCTACTACTGTTGTGAGTCACATGTCAGTCTGATAGTTGCTCCTTTCAAAGAGGTGTTTTTGCTCTGGCTGCACCCATTTTTTTCTTTGTTGTGACTGTCCCAGGCCTTATAATTAAGTTCCTAGTTATTTCTTTTTATCAGTTCTGTATAGTTTCAGTGAGCTCCTTAAATATTTGTTGTCATTTACCACATCTAAGAAACTATCAACCATAAACCCTGAAAATGTTGCCTCTGCTTTATTCTTTTTTTTTTTTTTTTTTGAGACAGGGTTCTGCTTTGTAGTTCAGGCTGGCCCTGAGCTCACTATGTAGCCCAGGCAAGCCTTGAACTCAGCAATCCTCCTATCTCTGCCTCCCAAGTGCTGGGATGACAGGCGTGAGCCACCATGCCCAGCACTGTGGTATGTGGTGCTGATTGTTGGTTGATTGTTGGTGGGTGTGTCACCATGCCCAGCATTGTATGTGGTTACTGGGATCAAACTCAGGACCTCGTGCTTGCAAGGCAGGTGCCGGAACCACTGAGCTAAATCTCCAGCCCACCTCTGCTTTATTCTTACTCTCATTGTCTTCTAGGACTTCAATTAAGAATATATCAATTAAAGGGCCGGAGATTTAGCTCACTGGTTCCATGGCGCCCTCCCAAGCGCAAGGTCCTGAGTTCGATCCTGGTAACCACATACAATGCTGGGCGTGGTAACTCACGCCCACCAGCAATCAATACCACATACCACAGTGCTGGGCATGGTGGCTCACGCCTGTAATCCCAGTACTTGGGAGGCAGAGACAGGAGGATTGCTGAGTTTGAGGCTTGAGAGACCATGTCTCAAAACAAAACAAAACAAATCAATTAAAGACATGTCTCTTGTCTTTTGTCTTTCTGTTTCTATGCTTCATGCTATACTATCTTTTCTGAAGTGTCTTCTGGGTGACTGTTTAAGTCTGATTTGCTACAAGACTCATTATTCACACTATTTTTGACTTAGTTATCTTCATTTAGATTTTACAATTCTAGAATTTACTGGGTTTTTGCTGTAGGTGGCTTTTATCTTTGTAAGCATAATAATATATTTATTTCACAGTACTTGTCTTATATATAGTTTTAGCATGTCTTTTTCTGGCATTCTCTGGTGACACTGGGTCATGTGTCATCTTCACATGTCTCATTATTATCACTATCATTATTATTATTGCAGTTCTAAGGACTAAATCCAGGGAGTATGAACACCTGCAGTCCTCTTTGAGACAAGGTCTTGCTAAATTGTTGGGGGCTGACCTCAAATTTGTCATTCTACTGCCTCAGCACTCAAGTAGCTGGGAGTACAGTTGTGTGACACCACATCTGCCCTTTTTTATTTTCTACTGTTATTATTTTTTAAACAGGGGTTGTATTTGTAAATTTCTTTATAATAATAATTTGAGGGCTAGGATGGTATTATTTCACAGAAGATTTTTATTTGCTTCTGCCAGGCATTGGTAGTCCAGAATAAAAGCTTAAGGTTTTCAAGATCATTTACTGCTGCTGTAAATCAGACTTCTAATCCACTGTAAACCCTTCTAGGTTTGGCCCAAGATGGGAGTTATTAGATGCAAATACTGGCTCCACTCTGAGCTCTAATTCTCTCCCCAGGCTTGGTCCAGAATTTTGCAGTGTTTTTTAGCCCTCTGATCTTTTAAAGGTTGTTTATTTTGTTTAAAAATTCCACCCAGTTGTTAGAGTAGCTAGACTGGCAATTCCAACATAACAGGGTGTTAGGTTTTTAACTGCCTTATCTGCATCCAGTCCTGTTTGTAGGCCCAATGCCAGATCATTTTCCACATCAGTATTTATAGTCTAACTTTAATTAGTAAAATTATGACTTTAAAACATTGCATAAAAGAAATCAACTGTCAAATCCTTAATAGTCAGATGTGAGTTTCAAAATAGCTTTATAGTGTTAGCAAAGAAGTATTTTATTTCAGGTCCTCATGCCTTTATGCCTCAGAAATATTACTTGATAGATGAAGTTAAATTTGAACATTACCAACTTTTATAAAGAAATTATCAACAATGGGAGAGTTTCTATTATAAATACTAAGGCTCAATAGGCTAATACTACTTAATGGGGTAAAGAATATTATATGCAAAGCACTAGGCTATTCACAAGTTAAATTAATGCCTTCTTTAATTTGACAAGAGGAGTAACATGCTTCCCTGATGCCAACCTATACATGTTATGTATCTACTGGCATATCTTAATTTGAGCCTGCTGCTAGGAAAGATTCATAAAGAAAAACAAGGGCTGGGCATTTAGCTCAAGTGGTACCACACCAACCTTGGATGCACAAGGGCTCTGAGTTCTATTCCCAGAACTGCCAAAAAAAAAAAAAAAACCCACACAAAAAACAAACAAAACAGGCCAGAGGGTTAGCTCAGTGGTTCCAGCGCCTGCCTCGCAAGCGCAAGGTCCTGAGTTCAATCCCCGTAACCACATACAATGCTGGGCGTGGAGATTCACACCCACCAGCCATCAATACCACATACCACAGTGCCGACATGGTGGCTCATGCCTGTAATCCCAGCACTCGGGAGGCAGAGACAGGAGGATTGCTGAGTTTGAGGCTTGCCTGCGCTACATAGTGAGCTCAGAGCCAGCCTGAACTACAAAGTGAGACCTTGTCTCAAAAAAACAAACAAACAAAAAAAACAAAACATGAGTGCAAAAGAATTTGTGCCAAATCCCTGTTTTACTCAATATAATCTTTCTCTAAATAAATGGACAATGAAAGATCACTAGAAATTTGTTTAAAAAAAAAGCCAAGAAATAGTTTCAGAGAGCAGCTATTAAAAAGAATTGTACTTCAGCACCTGCCTTGCAAGCATAAGGTCACAAATTTGATCCCCTGTACAAAAAGATTAAAAAAAAAAAAGAAAAGAGTTGTAGAATAAAAAAGGGATCATATGAATAAAAATCAGCTGTTGAGCAGACTGAATTGATGATGTTACACTTTTACAGAATCTCCTTTATTAATCTCTCTTGTATGATTCCAGTACTGTGGTTTTTTTTGAGACAGGGTCTCACTTTATAGTTCAGGCTGGCCCTGAGCTCACTATGTAGCTCAGCCCAGGCAAGCTGCTGCAAACTCAGCAATCCTCCTGTCTCTGCCTCCTGAGTGCTGGGATGACAGATGTGAGCCACCATGCCTGGCACTGTGGTATGTGCTATTGATTGCTGGTGGGCGTGAGTCACCACGCCCAGCATTGTATGTGGTTACCGGGATCCAACTCAGGACCTTGCGCTTGCGAGGCAGGTGCCAGAACCACTGAGCTAAATCTCTGGCCCTACTGTGGTTGTTTTTAAAAATCAGAAGTCAGGTGTGGTGGCACATGCCTATAAACCCAGAATTCTAGGAGGCTGAGGGAAGACGGCAAGTTTTAACTCTCCCTAACACTTAGTGAGACTATGTCTCAAAAAAATTTAAGAAGGGGTGGGGAAGGTCTTGGTTTCAATCCCCACTACCACTAAACAAACTAGCTTAATTTTCAGATGTATAATGAACTAGTTATGAATTGAATTATAAGAGGTCACTGATTTCTTTAAAAGGACTTCAGACAATTCATATACTGTAAACTGGGTGTGGTAGCACACACCTGCAATCCCAGCATTTGTGAGGCTGAGGCAGGAGGATTGCTGCAAATTTATGGCCAGTCTAGATTACATAATGAGTTCAACCCCAATCTGAACTACATAATGAGACTCTGTCTCAAAACAGTCTAACTGCCAAAAAAAAAAAAAAAAAACATACAACTGACTGAATACCAAAGAAGGCTTCTGTTCTGCAGAATAAAAGGCAGATGTGAAATAAAATTTTAAAAAGACAGAAGGATTAAAAACTTGAAAAGATGTTTTTATAGTAAAATGGCTCAATCATAAGCATGCATGATAAATGCAAACAAACCCACTTAGATGCATCCTGTTAATCTTGCAGAAATGTAGGGATGAATGTTAAAGACAGAAAATAACTAGTAAGTAAAGGAATGAACCTCCTTGATTAGATTTCTCTCTTGCAATAATGAACTTAACTAAAATATAAGTCTTCAAAGATCTGGTAATGACTTTGACCTTAAAAATCTTTACCCATCCAAACTATTAAGTGAGAGAACAAAATACAGACATTTTCAGATTTGTTAAGAACTTAGGAAGTTTTTGTATACATTCTTTAGTTAAAAATAATCCATAACAACAAAAACACACATGAAAAACAACAGCAAACCCAATTTATTAAAAAATATATTCCAGGGCTGGAGATTTAGCTCAGTGGTTCCAGCGCCTGCCTCCTAAGCACAAGGTCCTGAGTTCGATCCCTGATAACCACATACAATGCTGGGTGTGGTGACTCACACCCACCAGCAATCAATACCACATACCACAGTGCAGGGCGTGGTAGCTCACGCCTGTAATCCCAGCACTCGGGAGGCAGAGACAGGAGGATTGCTGAGTTTGAGGCTTGCCTGGGCTATGTAGTGAGCTCAGGGCCAGCCTGAACTACAAAGCGAGACCCTGTCTAAAAAAAAAAAAAAATATATATATATATATATATGTATATATATATATGTATATATATATGTATATATATATATATGTATATTCCAAAAACCTAAGAGAGAGAGAGAGAGAGGAAGAGAGGGAGAGGGAGAAAGGGACCAGCATTATGCACTTTTACTGGGGAAAGAAGATGGAAACATGACAGCTTGTTACAGTGTGAGGTCCAGAAGAAACAAAGAATGTTGGCATTCTAGAAATAAAAAGGACATGCATGATACTTGAAAGATTTTATGTTGTGTCAAATATTCAGTGATACAAAACTGCAAAATCTAATATATTTATCAAGTCACATTCTAGGTGAATAACATTTACATATTCATGAATTTTTCTAATGGTTTTAAATATTCAGAGTCAATTCACAGACAAAGCATGAAAGACATCTGAACACAATGTAAATGTCAAAAAATGTTCTTCAGTGTAGAAATGTTAACTAACCAAAATTGAAAGAGAGTAAGGTAAGTAAGCTAAGCCTGAAATTCTTCTCATTTTTCCTTTAGTAAGTTAATAAAAAATTAAAATGCTGATAAAAGCTCTTTTGTTACATATATACCAAGTATATACATACTACAGTACATAGTAGGATAGACATACAAACTACAGTACTGAGAACTAAAAGTCATAGGATAAATTTAGAGGGAGACAGAGAGAGTTATCAGAAGGCATGTGTGCATAATGGCTTACATTTCATCATGGGAAGTGTGTAATTATGGCTGAGCTAAAGGAATCACAATGAAAGAGTATACTGAGCATCATAGTAACCATTAGAAAAAGAACAAGCCACATTATCTGAGAAGTGTCTGAAAGAGATTCCCAAGACAGAGAGCTAAGCAGTTTACCATTTTGTTCTTTTACATTTTTATGAATTGTGTACTATATTTCTATAATAAAACAAGCTTAATAGCACAAATAAATAAACTGCCAGGGAAAATGTAGTTAGTTGTATTTGCTGAATTCCTTTAATTTTCCAGTACATTCATACCAAAATTCTGTAAATACTGTGTTCATTTTAACTTTACATTTTAATAAATTCTGTGAAATATTTTTATGTAATTAAGTATCTCTCTATAATATAAATAAAGGGATACTTACCTGGAAAGATATATACATTGTTTCCTTGACCTGGTGTGAAGACTCGCCCATCTTGGAGTTCTACTGGCCCAAATGGACTGCCACTGGCAAACAAACACCTTCCCTGTCAATGAAAGGAAATAATCTTAATTTTGTTACTTTATGTAGAGGAAGTAAATAAAGTGAATTTATACAAAATTAGGTCCTGTACTAACTAAACTGGATCAATAAGCTACCTGGTAATAATCTAGCATTTACTATATAACAGAGTCCTTGTATCAAAATCTCTTTATTTGTAAGAGGCTTGGTTTATGCATAGTATACTTTAAATGAAAAAAAAAGAAGAAGAAAAGAAAAGAAAATCAGAAGAAGAAAAGAAAAGAAAATCAGAAACTAAGGCTTTGATATTTTGAAGTACTCCCCACCCTACCCCAGTGCCTGGGCACTGAACCCATTGCCTTCACGCTAACTACATTTCCTAGCCCTTTTGTTTTACCTTTTATTTTGAGATAGTCTCACTAAATTGCCCAAACTGGAGGCAAACCTGCAACCTTCCACCTCAGCCTCCAAGAGTGCTGTAATTCAGCCATGTGCCACCACCCTTGGCTCTCAAGTCCTTTCACAAAATTTTACACAAAGTTTTATAACTCCAAAGCTCATAGTCTTCCCATTATGCCAACATCCCCAGCTGGCAGTTATAAAACAGGCATATGATATTACCACACTTTTGTTCCAGAAAAACCTGGCATGTTGCCTTGTTAAAGGAAAGTCACCTTTTTTTTCCCCCCCAATCATTTGTTGTAGTACAATTCTGTAATGGTATGTAGTAAATGCTATTGGCACCTTCGCTCTCTCTAGGAGAGTAAGATGGCCATGCAACTGAAAACCACTGGAAATTCAATTTATAAAACAAAATCCTTTATACAGCATCACTCCCTTCCCCTCCTTCCTAAAAAAGACAAGAAAAGAGTGGTGCTTAAACAAAATCACCTGTCTTGGATTACTATAATGGAAATGTACATATAGTAAGAGTAAAGATTATTCTTTTTCCCAGACCCTAGACATTAGTTAATATTTGAGAATTCCACCTCTGAGAAAACTGCTCTACAAAGCCTAATAAATGTTATTTTAGCAAGAAATGTTTTCAATTTCAAAATGACACAATTTCAGTGTGATTACAAATTATCCTAGTAATATTTCTCACTTGTAACTAAGCTATGTAAGTTTCTAGTTATTCTACAGCTAGTAGTATCATTCTCTTCCCATGGCAAATAATTTTGTTTCTTTGAAAATTATGGTTGCTTTACAGGTAGTGTCATGCACATCACTACAACTATACACATAACAAAATACATTATTTTGTGGCATCATTTATTTATTTATTTATATTTTGCTTTTGAGACAGGGTCTCGCTTTGTAGTTCAGGCTGGCCCTGAGCTCACTATGGTGCCCAGGCAAGCCGCCACGAACTCAGCAATCCTCCTGTCTCTGCCTCCCGAGTGCTGGGATGACAGGCGTGAGCCACCATGTCCGGCATCGTGATATGCAGTGTTGATTGTTGGTGGGCATGTCTCCACGCCCAGCATTATATGCGGTTACCGGGGATCGAACTCAGGACCTTGAGCTTGCAAGGCAGGCGACGGAACCACTGAGCTAACCCTCCGGCCCAAGGATCATTGATTTTAATATCCTTACGAAGTGGACTGTACAGCATAGCACTTTACTGGGAAAAATGTTACATCTTTATGACATTAGTAAGTGTGGAGATTTAGAAAGGTCATGGAGCCAGGTGTGGTAGCACATCCCTGTAATCACAGCACTGTGGGAGGGCAAAGCAGGATGGTTCCCAAGTTCAGCCCAGCCTGGGCAACTTATAGGGAGACCCTGCCTCAAAATAAAAATGGCCTTGGGAGGGCTGGGGATTTAGCTCAAGTGGTACCACATCAAGCTTGGACACAAAAGGGCCCAAGTTTGATCCCCAGTACCACCAAAAAAAAAAAAAAAAAAGGAGGAGAGGGGAAGGAATAGAAGAAAGAGGAGGGGAGAGAAGAAGGAAGGGGCAGGGGCTGGGGAGGGCAGAGGAGAGGAGAGGGGAGAAGTCAATCTTGGGAACCTGCTCTGAGATGGCAAGATCCCACATAATCAGTCTGTCTTCTTCAGGTCATCTTCACTTTGCCTCACAATTAATATAGACCTTAACAGCAAGATCTTAACGATAGCCACATTCTTATTGTGGAATCCAAGCTGGCCTTTTCTGAACAATTTGCCAATAAAATGTGGACACTTTTTAAAAACCACGTATTTTATTCATTGTTCAGCAGAGAGTATGAGAGTAACAGGAAAGCATCTCTACACTGAAAAAAAAAAACACTAAAAACTTATGAGGAGCCTGCAACTAGACAAAGATTCACACCATTATTTTATGTAACACTAACAAGGAATACCCCTTCCCCCATACTGGGGATTGAACTCAAGTTTGTGCTTTCAAGGTAGGTGCTCTGCCATTAAGCTAAATTCCTGGCATTCATTTAAACTATGACTCAATCTTTCTTAACTCTGTAAGTATGACTTCAAACTTAGTTATAAAAATTGTAAAAAAAAAAAGACTTGTATCTTTACACTGATGAAATACAGTACATCAAAATAGTCTTCTTAGGAAATTCTTATTCATTCCCATAACGTATATTTACTTCAATATTAATTTACAAAAATAGAATTCTTAGCAAGGTATAGTGGAGCATGCCTGTAATCCTAATACTGTGGAAGCCTAAAGCAGAAGATTGTAAGCTCAAGCCCAGCCTGGGCAATTTAGCAAAACTTTGCCTCAAAAATAAAAGAAGAGTGAACTCACAATGGATACAAGACTTAAACATTAAAACAGAAACAATAAGCCTGCTGGAAAACAGGTTAGGTAAAACTCTTGTAGACATTGGCTTAGGCAGAGACTTTATGAATAAAACCTCTATAGCAAAAGAACTAGCAGAAAGAATCAACAAATGGGATCTCATCCTACTGAAAAGCTTCTGCACAGCAAAAGAAGTCACTGGCACTGCTAAAAGACAACCAACAACATGGGAAAAAAAATCTTTACTAGCTGTTTATCAGACAAAGGGCTATTATACACAATATATAAAGAACTCGAACAGAACAGCCTCCCCAAGTTTAAAGACCCAATTCAAAAATGGGCATCTGAAATGAACAGACACTTCTCAGAGGCAGAAGTCAAAGCAGCCAAGAAGCATATGAAGAAATGTTCAACATCACTGGTCATTTGAGAGGTGCAAATGAAAACAACACTGAGATTTCATCTCACTCCACAAAGAATGGCCACTATCACAAAATCAACCAACAATAAATGCTAGCGTGGCTGTGGGGAGAAAGGAACCCTTCTCCACTGTTGGTGGGATTGCAGACTTGTGCAACCACTGTGGAGATACGTGTGGAGATTTCCCAGAAAACTAGGACTAGGGGTCCCATTTGACCCGGCTATCCCCCTGCTAGGAATATACCCAAAAGAATTTTAAAAATCATATTGGAAAGACAGGTGTACACCCTTGTTCATAGCAGCTCAGTTCGTGATAGCTCAATCTTGGAAACAACCCAAATGCCCATCAACTGGAGAGTGGATAAAGAAGATGTGTTTTTTTAAAATAAAATGGAGTATTATTCTGCCATAAAGAATGACAAGATTGATTCATTTATGTGCAAATGGAGGCACCTGGAGGATATACTAGTAAGTGAAATAAATAGATCATAGGCAAATACCGGATCTTCTCTTTGATATGAACACCTGTAGATGCAAATGAGCTCTAGAAAGTATGACAGTTTTTATAGAATGGGAAATTTCCATAGGAAATTTGGTGTGGGAATGTCTTGAGGGGAAGGAATAAATATGATTCAGAAAGAAAATAAAAGAGTATGTATAAAGGGAGCAGGAAGGTGTCAGTGGGTAGGGATATGGGTAAAAATGAGAATTAACTTGTGTCATATACTGGTACAAATTCCCCAATGTTATATGTGATTGTGAGATGTATATAAATTGTACCAATAAAGAATTCAATTTAAAAGAAAATAAAAGTGTGAATTTTTCTCAGTTATGAATCCCCTTGGTTAAACCCCCAAAACTATAAAAACAAAACCCAAAACTTAAATATTGGAGGAGTCTTATAAACATACACATACTACTACTGCTCAAAATTTTGGACATGCTAAAGCCTATGATACATTGAATATATATATACCAAGTAGTCACTGGGTAAGATTAAAGTTTAATTCCTGGGGCAAAAGCCAAGTTTTAAATAAATGCAAGTGGAAATGATAAGCAATCAAGCTAAAAGTAATACTATACATTGATAAAAAGTACACTAATGAGACTTTCAAAATATCTTTAGGAAAATGTGGTGATTTATTTTAACAGGAAGGATTTTAATAAGTGTGGGTTTCAATAATTATATCTATTAGAACAGTAGGCAGAGCATTTATTTTGACTAAGAATGGTGGTACAAAGGAGTTAAAAAAATATACAGTAGAACTCAATTTTCTCCACAATTCTGGTCACAAACTGAACTGGAGAAGAACTAAATCAAATTCAGTCAACACTGAACCTAACCAGCGAATTTGATTCAGCTTTCTTCAACTTAGTTTGTGCTCAGAATCAGATTTCTGAGCCAAAGTACCACTGTACATGTCAATATAAGGTCTCTGATAATGAGGGGGGAAAAAAGCTAAATATGTGAAGGGTATGAATACAAAGTACAGAAACTTCTGTGAGAACTGTGCTTTCAGGTCTGGGATGTAGCTCAGTGGTATCCCACCTGCCTGGAAAGTGCAAGATCCAGAATTCGATCCTTGGTACTAAAAAAATAAATGTACCATTTCTTTCTGGTTTGAGTAAGAAATATCAGCTAAAAAATATCTTTAAAATATTTTTTAAGAAGCTAAGCACTGCCAAGATAGTGAGATTCTGGTGTTGAGAGACAGCAGGAGGATGGTTCTCAAGGCCCCAAAGCAGATGAAAAAAAGAAATGTGAGCCCAACATCTGATAGTTTTCCCTTCAAAGTGAATGCCTGATTTCAGAGGCAGAGGCTGAGTAAAAACCTACCAGCAGGAAAGTCCCAGTTAAGGAATCACTGAAGATGAAGCTTTCTACTCACAGGAGTGCACATCGAGGGAAAGCACCAACTGTGCCCAAACTATGCCTCCCTGGATTGCATCCCGACTCGACACCCTGAGCTACTTGCCTAACAGCTAGATGAGGAACAGAAAAGCCCTCAGAGGAAGATAACTTCAGCTGTAGCCTCAAATTTCTGTTACCATCCTTCACACTATCCAATACTCAGCAAAAAATAAACACGAGGCTTACAAAAGGATAATATCTGATTACTAAGAGAAAAATTAAAATAAACTAAGTCATATTTAATAAGGACCTTTGTAATTCATATTTTCATGAAATCAGACAAGAGTTTCAACAGAGCTACCAGCCTTACAAAACAGTCAAATAAGTATCTTACAACTTTTAAAAACTGATTTATGAAAATTGTTGCAATCATATAATTACAAGATCTTTCTAGCTACTGAGAGGGAATATTTTTTTATTTTTTATTTTTTTTGAGACAGGGTCTCACTTTGTAGTTCAGGCTGGCACTGAGCTCACTATGTAGCCCAGGCAAGCCTTGAACTCAGCAATCCTCTTGTCTCTGCCTCTTGAGTGCTAGGATTACAGGCATGAGCCACCTTGCCCAGCACTGTGGTATGTGGTATTGATTGCTGGTGGGTTTGAGTCACCACGCCCAGCATTGTATGTGGTTACCAGGGATGAACTCAGGACCTTGCACTTGCTAGGCAGGTGCCAGAACAACTGAGCTAAATCTCTGGCTGGAGGGAATGTTTTATAACTGATACCTAAGATCTTCAAAATGATTTAGGATTGAACAGAGAAAAAAAAAAAGATTAGCAATAAGCTTTTTTTTTTTTTTTTTTTTTG